>JBCEWE010000548.1:87500-245000 GCA_039877035.1 Silurus lanzhouensis
GAGATTTTTGCTCTTTAACCACAAGGCGTTTAATAAAGTCAGGTACAGATGTAGGTGATGCGAGAAAGCCTGGGGTGTGGTCAGCGATCAAATCGGAGCTCTATAGCAGACGATCTTCCATAAAATTCCAACCCATGTACAGCATATCTTCATGAAGTTGGCTTTGTGCACAAGGGTATTGTCCTGCTGGAACAGGTTTTGGGTCTCCCACACAATGACGATGATGCTGATGATGAGGATGATGGTAGAAGAAAACATCCCTAAACACTGCTCATAAACAGGACTTATGAAGAAATAAGAACGTAGGGGAGTCAGATACATTGCAGGTTCATCTATTTTCACTTAAACACACACACACACACACACATACACACACACACACACACACTCTGAAAAGCTTTCTAGTGAATGTAGAGATGTGAAGCTCATTATTAAACACGTTAAAGCCATTATTCATACTTCAGCTCTCGCATTCATATAAGACCCTCTCATCATATCTGTGATCAGTAATCATGTGTGTGTGTGTGTGTGTGTGCGCGTGTGTGTGTGTGTGTGTGAGAGAGAAACAAAACGGGCTTGCAAATTGGAGTGAAGGTTCGTAGCACAAATGCCACCTGAATGCTGAAATTTTTTATTTTCTTGAAGGATGGCATGCATATATATTTTTATCCATTTCTAGTTACATTTAAAGATGCAATCAGAATGTAGTTTTGAGCAGTTTGTGGTTTTACTCTGGTTGTAAGTGAATATCGAAGGTACTTAGACACACACACACACACACACACACACACACACACACGTCACCTGGTTGTGTATTGCTCCTCCAACCCCTCAAGGCCTCGTGTCCAGATGAACAACTTCCTGTCAGAACGATGTTCTTCTACCCGTACACCTCGACACTGAGACGCAGATCGCTCTGGGGAAATTTCATTCTTTGGAACATGAAGTGAACACAAAAGTAAGGTCTGAAAAACACAAGATTGTGGAGAATGAACATGGTTATAATAGGAGGAGGTTCATTAACATCTCAGATTTAAATTATAAGCGATTCTTCTTAAAAAACTGAAGGCATACAATTGTATGGAACGCCTTTTAATGCAGTATCCTGATATTTTCTCTTTACTTGAACTAAGAGAGCAAAACCTGTTCCATGAAGATCTGCTTAAAATGGGTTGGAAGATCTCCTGCTATAGAGCTGCAACCCTATTGATTACCTTTGAGATGAATGTGAACACTGACTGCACCCCAGGCCTCCTCACCTACATTAGTACCTGACTTTACTAACACCTTTGATGAGACAACAAATCTTCACAAAATCTAGTGGAACATCTTCCCAGAAGAGTGGAGGCTACTATAACAGCAAATTCAGACCACCAGGATTCACCTTATAGTCAGGTGACAACAGGTTTTTGGCCATATGTTGTGCCTAATGAGCGAGTCAATGGCAATTGTGCTGAGTAAAAAAGACTCCCTGAAACGATTTGACCTTGAGAGGAACCAGACACCAATTGAGGACCTGAGTTGAGAACCTGTTGTCACCTGAATATAAGGTGGATCCTAGTTTGAATTTGCTGTGATAGTAACCTACAGGTTAAATGCACTTAAATAGGTAGCTAATGAATTATCCCATTAGCGCTGGTGTTGTTAAGGAGATTTTGGAATCCAAGGCGAGAAACCAAAAACGCCAAGCCTGAAAGGGAACTAAAATCTCCCCTACAATCCGTCCATCCATCCGTCAACACCACAGCAAGGCCCTTAATCTTGTTGTCATTTCAATTGGCAATTTTGTGAGTCACTCAGGTTGGGGGGGGATGTGGAGTGTGTGATCTAAGTGACCTGATAATAAGCACCGGTGGAGATACTCGTGCAGACACACAGTCTGTGGCGCTGCGCTGATCTTGCATGTATGCGCTCAGCTCCATCCTGTAGGTTTAACCTCGTTTGCTGCAACTGCACTCGCCACAGTTTCCCCATCCACTTTCTGACTCCTTCAGTCTAGCCCGAGCTAAAAGCAGCTGATTCGATTTCGGACTCGCATTTTATTAAGTTTGGCTAACGAGGCCCGTTCAGTGCTATTTCAATACACGCTGGCTGGAGAGCAGAGTGAGAAACTTCTTCAACATGTTCTGACCCTGAAAAGTGAAAAAAAATCTATAAGTGAATGCCAATAGTGACCACTTGAGATTCTTCACCAGCAGCATGTCCGCTGCTTAGTAACATATGACTGAATCTGTGCACCAGAAATTTTCTGCAAACATGAAGGAAAGTATTGGGACACCGGGTTTTTCCACCCATATGTGTTTCTTCACCACATTGTTGGAAGCACACAATTTTTCTTTCACTGTTGATTCATAAAGATCTGCACTCCATGGTTCTTTACCTCACCTACATCAGTTCCTGACTTTACTAACGCCCTCACGGCTGAATTTGCACAAATCTCCACAACATAATGTGGAACATCATCCCAGAATATTGGAGCCTATAATAAGAATACATGTAAAGTGAGATGTTTAGAAAGTGTGTACAGTGTATTGAATATGGTGATGTTTTTATGTTTCTGTGGACTTACTCCAATCATCGCTTGTAAGAGAGTAAATGGGCGGGGTTAGGATTGGGTTATGGGCGTGGTTTTGCCTAATATGAACCTGATTAATCAGTCATCAGTTTATCAAAATGTATTTTATACTCAACCCAAAAATGTGTACAAATATTGAATAGATTTAAAGGTACACTCCTGGGATTAGGGAAGAGAAACACAAATGTGTGTGTGTGTGTGTGTGTGTGTGTGTGTGTGTGTGTGTGTTAGTTCACTAGTAGAAGATGATGATGGTATGAGGATGGTGTACACACAAATCCCTGCAAACTTCATCTGCAGTCTCGAGAGCACGTGAGAAATCCATTAGCAGCGCGCGCGCTCAAGTTTTATATATTTTTTATACACGAGCTGCTGCTTTATTCTCTAATCTCATCCGGTTGTGGCCTTCCCGCTCACGCGCACGTGTGTGTGTGTGTGTGTGTGGTGGGTGGGTAAGAGACAGAGTGTGTAACAGAGTCAGACTGAGAAGTGCGTTGTGCTGTTCCACTCAGCGCGCGCGCTCCGACCTGCAGCATGCGTCTTCCTGTCCGCGCGCGTCGCACCTGAAGCTCACCTGTTGTTCCCGCTGCACAACTTTTCTTCCAACTTTTCCCTTCTTCCCGTTGTGCTTCTTTTTCTTCAATCTTTCTCTCTCATTTTCTACCGCGACATGCACCATCACGAGTTGGGGTTGAGCGCGAGCCCGGGTCCGGTCATCCTGCAGACGGAGTCGCGCGACCGATGGGGCAAAAAAGGCGACTTTCTGCTCTCGGTGATTGGATTCGCTGTGGATTTGGGCAACGTGTGGAGATTTCCCTACATCTGCTACCAGAACGGCGGAGGTAAACAAGTGTTTCATTTGGTGCGCAGTTCATTTTAGCATCAAAATTAAACATCATTTTCCCTTCTTCTTCTTTTTTTTTCTTCTTCAAGGAAGAACATGTGTAAGGAATTTGGCAAAAAAAAAGTTGTGCAGCCTAATAAACTAAAATAAAAGTGTTACAACAGTAAATGATTATAAATACAGTAAATTAATAAATAAAAGTATAAAACAATTCATGCATATTTATATTACTAAATAAAATGCATAATTACAGTCATTGTACAAAGTTCACGTGCAGAGCCAATAAAAATATAAATATGAGAAATCCGTTTATTAAAAATGCCTAAGCTACTTTTTTTCATTATGCATTAGGTGACTATAATATATAGTAATTATATAGTAATCTGCAACGAGAATAGGTTATAAGGCAAAAAATGTAATATTTTTGTATTTTTTTTATTTTTAATTCAGGGGTCGGGGTGGAAATGTACACTTTAGTATTTGGGATCAGAATCATATTTCAGCGTCTAAGTGAATTAGATTCATGTGTTAATATAAATTTTTTCTTTTTTAACGTTTTTATATCTTGTTTTTGTTTTTCACCAAAAAACACAAAAATATTGAAGCGGCCCTGTCCATGGTGCTGAATGCAAAAGGTTTGAGGAGGGACTAAAACCTGTTTGGATCTGAATTCAATTTATATTCTATTAAAGACCAATTATTTATTGAAAAAGAAAAAAAAATACTAATAATAACTAATAATATCTATACTACTAATAAGTGATATTAAGGACATTTTATTTTTTTATGGAAAGGGAAATAATGAGATTTTCAGCAACTGAAAACGTTTTCTGTATATAACATTAATATAATAAAACTGTAAAACGTAAAAGACAAGCTTATATTTATATTCATGGCATTTAGCAGATGCCTTTTATCCAAAACACCTTACAATTATTTCATTTATACGACAAATATTTGTTCCTCATTTGGCCATGAGTGGGTTAATAACAGTAAAAAGTAGTTTATTGTGGTAAAAAATGTGGTTAAATAATGGCGTTAAAAACTTAACATTTTTATATATAATGCCTTAAGGAAGAAAAATCAATAATTAATAAACATGCTGGATTTATATTGAAAATCATGTTTAGCATTGGTTTACTGTTGCTTGGTAGAACATTTGAATCGGTGTGTAGACTCACGTCAAGTATAACGTCAAATTTCAGGCTGATAAATCAGCATCTTCCTCAACCATCATAATGACAATGTTGACAATACGGGAGAGAGCTTAAACAAATAAATATTATGGGATGCCCATGGGATCTCCTCTGTCCAGACCACAGATTTCCATCACAGCATCACAAAGAATGCTCAAAGCAGGACCACATAAAGCATATAAAGTGCACATGACTTCCTGAGATCATCTCCAGGGGCTACTTCTGCCAACATCTGTCTTTATTTCACGTGGCAGATTTGAAGCTTTCATTGGGAAATCCAGTCTCTGAAATACCTTCTGGAATGGACCAGAGATCAAATTTGGCAATGTTTATTGGACACTGCCTCAATTATAAAGAAAACAATTAAATCATTAGCAAAATTATAGATCATATATTCTATAGATTATAGATGTTTGTTCTGTGTAAAGCAACTGCTTTTCCACAGGACTTGGGTATTTGATGCCTCACAAACGCTGAAAATGTTGAGTGGTTGGATAAGAAGCTGTGATAAACACAGGAGATTTAGAAGTGTTCTACCAAGATACAGGTCCTAGTGCTGTCAGGTGAAGACTTCTGCCTTAACCTACAAGTTATCCACAGCTGATGACTCGCTCCAGCATTTTAGTAGATCGATGCAGTAAACACTATGGTTCCTGGGAGCTTAGATTGCATGAGGGGTCTCACTTGAGGGGTCAAATCAGTGGCAGCTATTGAATTCAAACCATAAATTCCTGATGTAACCATCTGAAACATAGACCCAGGCCTTGGGGACCTCAATTGCACAATGGGGCACTGGAGACTGCATTTTAAATGTCCTCAGCCACCACCTTCTACTTCCAGTCTATGCACTTTTTGGTAGTAGATGTTGCGGTATAGAGTTGAAAAGAACAGCTTTGTGTTAAGTAAGATAGTAAAACTCTAATCACTACCAAGATATAATCATACATATACCAGGGTACATTGGAAATGGAAGATGTCTGATCAGTCCTAGATCAGTCCATGATGCTGGTGTACTAGTTTGTAAGACCTCCCTGACACCCGAAGGCGATTCTGAAATGTAATGATTTGGAAATGCTCCACCTGATATGGTGCACTTCTTCACAGGAATTCTTTTTTGTCTTTATTTAGGAGCCTTCCTCATCCCCTATACCCTCATGGCTATATTCGGGGGTGTACCACTCTTCTACATGGAGCTGGCTCTGGGGCAGTACCACCGCACAGGCGCCATCTCCATATGGAAACACATTTGCCCCATATTCAAAGGTGACACAAAATACCTACTTTATCGCACCACAAGGCTTCTTCCAAGGTCAAAACGTGAAGCATCTCAGTGATCACTGTAGGTGGAAGTGAACATTATTACAATATTTTAGATCTTGTAGAAGATTCCAAGCAATTTGCTTGACCAGGAGTATTAGGAGTTTCATATCCTGGTATATTTTAAATATATATTAATTGCTTGACAGTAGGACCATGTATCATGACTCCTGGAAGGTTGCAAATGTTACCATGAACCATTAGTCAAGTTCCTGGAGAACCTTGAAGATCCTGAAGGTCTACCTGTAACGTATTAAGCTGGCACATGATCAGTCCGGTTCTTTATCAGATTTCTCTTGGTTTTCTCAGGCATCGGTTTCTCCATCTGCGTCATCGCGCTGTATGTCTCGTTCTACTACAACACTATCATCGCGTGGGCCTTGTTCTACTTCTACTCATCCTTTAGCAGCACTCTGCCCTGGACGAACTGTGACAACGCGTGGAACACGGAAAACTGCACCAACTACTTCGGCAAGGACAACGTGACGTGGACGAACTACTCGCGCTCACCAGCCGAGGAGTTTTACACGTAAGTGCATGTAAGTGGCACAGATTGAGAAGAGACATGACAGAAGGCGCTTTTTCTTTTCTTTTTTACCCTAAACTTCACATCATGAAATCAGTGGATAGACTCGAGAGCTGGCTGAAGCTCCACAAGCCTGTTCAGTAGTAATTTAGGATGATGATGATGATGATGAGAAGAAAATCGAGGAAGCAAACACAGAAACACACTATTTATCCATTTATAGTTACCTCTTATAGTTACGTTGCAATACGCCGGTCAGTTCCTCTTCTCACTTACCTCATGGCAGCTATAAAAACAGAGGGAGATGTAACATGGATGTGGATGTGTGTGAGCAGGAGGAACGTGTTGGAGCTCCACGAGTCCGACGGTTTGGAGAACGTGGGTGTGATCCGCTGGCAGCTGATGCTCTGCCTGTTTCTCATCTTCACCATCGTCTACTTCAGCCTGTGGAAAGGAGTCAAAACATCGGGCAAGGTGCACACACACACACACACATACACATATCAGACACACATTTACATCCAAGCCATACTATTAAAGAGTTTGAAATTACATTAACACTGATGCAAAACTTCTCTTTTTCTCTCCCTCCTTCCTTCTTTCCTTCTCTCTCTCCTTCAGGTGGTTTGGGTCACAGCCACTCTTCCCTACGTGGTGTTGTTCATTTTGCTAATTCGAGGTGCAACGCTACCTGGAGCCTGGAGGGGCGTCGTCTTCTACCTGCAGCCCAAATGGGAGAAACTAAAGGATACAACTGTGAGGATCTCTTTCTTTTTCTCTCCATCTCTGACACACACACACACACACACACACACACACACACACACACACACACTCTTCAGCCACTGAGGTAAAACACCACCTGATCAAATTGGAACACTGTAAACCCACTGTTGTACTCAGGTGAAGTAAAATTTTTTATCTTTTTTAATCGATTTGATTTAAGCGTCACTCCGGATTTATTTGTTTTCTGCTGCAGAAGATGCAGATGAGATGCAGGAATAAAGCGCGCCGCTAATCAGATTCATAATTGGTGTTCCTTTCTAAAATGGCTCTTGCACACTGTGACTCAAGTGCGCACACACACACACACACACACACACACACACACACACACACACACACACATATACACAAAGATCAATTATTTCTGAATGAATTTGAGGTTTTTTTTGATAGAATGTAACCATAACAAGATAAATTCTGTATTCAGGTTCATTCTATTTGATCGAATAGATTTATGTAAAGTTCATTGTTTCAGCACCACAACAGAAAACCAGCAAAGATCTGCAGTACCTGCAGGTGGTCATAAGACCTCCAGGCTGTTTAACCTCAGCACACTGTTCTTCTCAGTGAAGGAGCTGTGAGGGGCGAGAACCGCTCCACAACGTTACTAGCTTAAAAGTTCAAGAGATCAAAGAACAAAAAAAAGCTTTTAGGTGTATAAACACTGGGATTGTGTGTGTGTGTGTGTGTGTGTGTGTGTGTGTGTGTGTGGTGCAGGTTTGGGTGGATGCCGCAGCTCAGATCTTCTTCTCCCTCGGCCCTGGTTTTGGAGTTCTGCTTGCTCTTTCCAGTTACAATCCGTTCAATAACAACTGCTACAGGTACGAAGAACCTCCTCTTGCTTTTTTTAGACTTCTCCTGAAACAAACATGTGGCGTTAGTTGGTGTTGTATTCGCTTGTTCATTTCCTAGAAACTGTGTGTGTGTGTGTGTGTGTGTTTTGGCTCTGGCTTCAATTGGTGCTAAATGAGATGGAGAAGGAGGAAGTCAGAGGAGACGAGTCTCCAACAAATGAGAGCAGGACTCTTAATTACAGCTGATGAAGTTACCGGGATGTATAGAGAATATATACGGCGCTGTACAGCCGACCGTCTTTATCATCTTCTGCTAGAATGTTCATGATGTCATGGTTAAAAATTGCACATCCCCCTATTAGATCTACACCAACGACTTCCTTTCTCTGAAGCATGTGTGCTCTGAAACCTACACCTTCTGCTGTCACTCCTGTATATACGCTAAACTTCTACATTTTTGGCTAAGCAGTGCTACGTCCCATCCTGTCTTGCTAGCATCTTATAACAGTATTTTATATACAGGGTTTTTTTTTCTCTTTCTCTTTTGTCAGAGACGCCATTGTGACAAGTTTGGTGAACTGCCTGACCAGCTTCATGTCTGGCTTTGTGATTTTTACCGTTCTGGGCTACATGGCCGAGCAGAGACACGTTAACGTGGAAGATGTAGCCAGAAATAAGGGTAAGAACCCAGTGTTGATTATTTGGCTGTAATTCAGGCATCATCAGAAACACATTCCAGTAACTTTTTCGTGTAGGCCCGAGTCTTCTGTTCATCACTTACCCAGAAGCCATTGCCAACATGATGGGATCCACGTTTTTCGCCATCATCTTCTTTGCGATGATGATCACACTGGGATTGGACAGCACGGTGTGTCTACATACACCTACACATTTTTGTGAATACGGATGTAATAGTATATATTTATATATATATAATATGCGTGTGTCCAGTTTGGAGGTCTGGAAGCCATCATCACTGCTGTCATGGATGAGTATCCAGACTTTCTATCCCACAGGAGGGAGGTGCTCGTGTTGGGTTTGGTGGCCATCTGCTTTTTGGGCTCTCTGAGCACTCTTACTAAAGTAAGTCCCAAACAGTGCTTTTTATTAAATTAAAGATTTCACACAACCGAGGAAAACATTATAATGTGAACCGGACTAAATGAAAAACAAAAATCCACTTGCACTGAATTCCAGCTTTGACTATGTTGGTTTTTCCGGGTTACAGGGAGGTGCGTATGTAGTTAAACTACTTGAGGAGTATGGAGTCGGATCCTCCATTATAGCTATTGTGTTTTTGGAAGCCACCGCAGTCTCCTGGTTTTACGGTAAGACAAGATTTAGCTGTAAAAACAGATATCGCGAATACATAACGTTTCGTCCAACAATATTTAATGTAATATTGCTTTCTACTGTTATTTTTAACTATAACAATATATGATTCTATTACCTCATTATATAATCACTGTATCACAGTGCTAGTCATAGTTTATGCAAAGAACAGGATCTTTATTGGTACCTAGAACCTCAATGTGTTTTGTTTTTCGTCTCAGGGATCAACAGGTTCAGTAACGATGTCAAAGCAATGCTTGGGCACATGCCCGGACTCTTCTGGAGATTTTGTTGGGTAGCCATCAGCCCGACTTTTCTAGCGGTAAATAAAAACTTAAAAATAAAAATAAAAAAATGTAAGGATTTTTTCAACTGTAGAATGAATTTTGTTAAACATTTTACTGATTTAAATTTTCCATACTGTATATTGTATTTAAATTTTTTTTTTATATAAAATTAACTATATTACATATACCTAGAATGCCTAACAGTCCAGTACACAGAAATCCATCACTGGTCATTTGTTTTCTGATGCCTTTTAAAGTAAATAAAGAAACAGCCTGAGAACCTTCTAGAAGTCTACAGAAGGTCAAGCATTTCCTTGCTTTATTACTTTCTTATTTAGAAATTGTAGAGTTGTTTCCTTCCCTACGGCTCTTAAAGACACTTTAATCACGTTTTTCCGTCTCTGCCGCACTTTTGAAACTTCTCCACCCCAAATGTCAATCCCATTCACCTCGCTAACACAATCGCGCATGCAAGCGCTGACATTCACCCCCTGCACTCTCTCCTTCTTATTCCTTTATTATTAGTCCCCGAGCATGATAAACTGCCATCTCCATCTCTACCTCGGGTGCATGGAGATTACCTGAAGCTTCAGACATTTGTCACTGATGTCAATGAAAAAAAATAAAACACTATATGGACAAAAGTATTGGCTGACTTTTCCAGCCAAATGTGGTTCTTCAGCAAACTGTTACCAGTTGATGAAATTTTACCCTGAACTAGGAGACCCAAACCTGGTCCAGCATGGCAATGCCCCTGTGCACAAAGCCAGCTCACGTTGGTTACAAGTGTGTGAAAGATCTTGAGTAGCCTGCTAAAGAGCTATTGATCACCTTTGGGATGATCTCCTGACCTCACCTACATCAGTACCATACGCTTTTGTGAATGAATGAGCATAAATCTCCACATAAATCCAGTGGAACATCTCCCCTGAAGAGAGGAGTGTTATTATAACAGGAAATGTGGATTACACATGGAATCTAATGTTTATGGTCAGGGGTCTACACAATGTTTTTGTCCATATAGCATATGTACAGTTTACCGTTCTTGAGTAAATCTCATTCCAGGATAATTTTTTCCGTGTAGGACTGAGTTTTTATTTCATTAGAACTGGAAAAAAAAATTCCCAACAAGATTCACGACTAATATAAAAGCAGGAAAAGTGTGTTCTTATTGAGCGAAAGCAGAACGGATACAATGTCAGGCATCCATTTGTAGCCGAAATGTAATATTCAGATATGATTTCTATAAAAAGAAAATAAAAGGATTTGTCTCGGTGTGTATTTGACCTTTACTGAGTGTGTTTTCTTGTTCAGTACATCATCATCAGCTCTCTGCTGAACCCGGCCCCGCTGGTGATGTTCGATTACACCTTTCCCGACTGGAGCGTCACGGTGGGTTACATCATCGGAGCCTCGTCTTTCATTTGGATCCCGGTCTACATGGTGTATAAGCTGGTGTGGACTCCCGGCTCGCTTAAGCAGGTGAGGACATGGAGGAAATAATAACAAAAGTGTGTGGACACCTGAGAATAATTCTGCTCCCTTCTGAACTTCCCATTCCACATTTAGTCCCCATTTCCTGTCATAATAACCTCCACTCTTCTGGGAAGATGTTGTGCATGTGGAGATTTGTGATTTAATTGCTAAAATTAGGTACTGATGTAGGTGAGGAGAGGAGGCCTGGGGTGCAGTCAGTGTTTACATGTCAGTGTTTGCATTATCCTTGATGGGGTTGGAGCTCTGTAGCTGGAGATCTTCCACGCCAACCTATGTAAAGCATATCTTCATGGGGTTCCGTTGTGCACAGGGACAGATTTGGGTCTTCTATTTAAAAAAAATAGGGACATTTGCATGTGCCTGCATCCAAAGATGTTCCTTTGTGCCTTCAAATATGTGGTGAAAGTTCAGGGAAGAACCTCGTCTGGCTGCAAAAGTCAGGTGTCCCAATATTGTAGTTGTTACAGTCGATATTCATTGGTGAGAATGAACAGTGGAGTGTGATTGGCTGGAACGTTAGGTATGTGTTCAGAGCGTCAAACACGTAGGTAGTTTGCGGTCAGTTTGGTCAGTAGTTTAAATGGAGTGGCTATTTATAAACACCTGTAACCATAGTAACACCTATTTCCAGTTCAATCCCGAGTCAGACAGCTAATGACCTTAGTGAGCTCCATGGAGGTCTATGGAAGGTTTCTCCTTTTCTCTTTTGCTTTGTCTATTAAAATGAATTCAACTAAAAGAAGCGTACGACACTGGGTTCATCTCTGTGTAGGATTTAGAGCAGCAGAATTCTAGATCCTTGTCATCGTGCTCAGTGACCTCTGACCTCTTTCTCTTAATTGCCGTTTCTCATTTCAGCGTCTGGCTGTTTGTCTGCGACCCGAACGAACGCTGCCGGACATCCACACAGACACGCTGGGTTTGACTCCGGTACCTTAAAACACACAAAAACAAAATATACATACACACACACACACACACACACACACACACACACACATGATTAAAGAAGCAATAAGTAGCACGTTTTGGTCCGTATTCCAAGTGCAATACTCGTCATGCTGCTCACATTCAGACACGACTCCTGAAAACATTACATCATCGCAGTCTTCTTCTCGACTTGACATCACTTAAATGCAAATTCCATTTGGGTTAATTTGGATTGGAATAAAATCACAGCACGACTTCTTGATTACGGTTAGATATCAACCTTTGGACTTGTGAGTGTATGTCATTATCACATTATTGTATTTTTATACGTAGAAAGGGTTACACCTTAGGTTTTCATTTGGCTTCTGTCCAATGTAAAGGGTTTCCGAGATTGGATTCTGATCGAACAGAAGGACGACGGAAACTTCACGCAATCTGATACATGATAATGAACAGATTTGCTATTGAACAAGGAACAACACAAAGTGTGTCGTTGCTGGTTTGGTTCAGCTTTATATAAAGAGACGTTAATTGAAGGAGTCTCCAGTTTTAGGGGTGTGATGTTGCATTTACCAGACATTACCTTCAAGAAGGGACAAAAGGTAATGAGGGAAAGATCCTTTACAGCTGCTATAACATATATATTTTATTTTAGATCGGGTTTTTATTACACACAGTAGAACTTCTCTAGTTTTGGTTCCAGACAGAAAAATACAACATGAAATAAAGAAATGCTACTTATTGTTCCTTCAGCTTTAGCATTTGAGAAGCAAGAATGAGTTTGCGACTGCAGTCGGTACGATATTGTTAAAAACGCAGACAGTAAATCCAATGAAACGTGTAAAATGCTATCTGGTTACTGGTTGATATTTAGTCATTCTTTGTTCAAGGTTTTGCCATTTTGAATATTAAATTATAAATGTGAGATTGGAAAAGATATAAAAGAGTTCGGGGAGCGTACTGCTTCAATGCTGCATGAACATCTGTATCGCTATTAAACCTCTTGTATCGTTAGGTTGTGTGCCTCTGGAAAAAATAAATTTAATCCGTATCGTTTCTCTGCGATCTTACGTTGATGTTTTTTAAAGTGACCTCGTCGACTTCCCATCAACACTCACTGTATACTTGCGTTAAATTAATTCGTTGTTCGCACCAACACACAACAAGCTTGTCACGATGATAGTTTGTGGGCGTGTACCAGCTGTCAGGGTTGTCGCTTGTGCACGTGGCTGGTCCAGCAAACGTGGTATAGATGTGAACACTCACCAGAGGCGCAAAAGCTTTACGTTTCTCCATCACGTATATATACTTATATATATTTATACACCATTTAATTAGAGGATGCTGATGGCAAGAAGTCTTTAGTTAATAGAAACATATTGCAGGAAGGAACTTAGTATATGAGACGGGGAACTAAAGAAACGTCGGACCACATTGGATCGGTCCATAGAATCATTTAAGCCAGTCATCATTCGGATTTAGAATATATTGTAAACCATTTTGAACAAATTCATTAGAATTCATGACAGGATTCATTTTGGAAGTCCAAAAGGCACGGCCAGAAATCAATGGTAATCAATATCAAGATGATATTTCAAAGTCATAGATAAAGATTCTCCTCAATTATTATGTTGTGGGGAATTCATTCGTTAAATAGTTTGTCAGGATCGTCGGTATGACAGGATCGTTCGCACAGCTACTTAACAACGCCAGCAATCGGACCACATTAGAGAGATAGAAGGTTCTTCTCCTCTCAGCCCTCACATTAAACACTCTGAGCTCTTTATGGCATATCACTATGCCAGTGACTCTGGGGTGTATTTCACGATTAAAGTGTAATATTATTAAGTCATCTCTGGACTTAGGATCCTGAGCCAGCGGTTCAATCTAACTGACTTCATTGTCTCAGTCGTTTTTATTAAAATAGAACAGGTGCAATAAGTCTCGTCACCTAATAGATCTTGGGAAGATCGTGGCCTCGGGATATTAACTGGTGGAATCTCCAGTAGTGTAAGTAAAGATCCATCGGAGGTCACGAACACATGGTGATCAGCTACATACAACCCAAATCTTTTCTTCACAACCTTTGAGAATTGCTTTAGCACTTCATTCTGAAGTAGTTATTAAAGCTGCATCTGTCGTTTCTTTCCTGTTCTAAAGATCAGGCTGGACCTCTGTGATCCTCCGAAAGCTCATCTAACAAACTGGGGTCAGGATTCACTTCAGGAAATCATTGAGAAATTACCGTGAAGTCGGCGAGGACACGTTAAAATCTGGAATGTGGCGTTTATCCTATAGCCAAGTTGTACAATTCTCTTTGTTTTTTTTGTTTTTTTTTTTTTCAGAAATAAATACAAAATGTGATTTCTGATTGCTGTGAGTGTTACATTGGGGTGAGAAACGCGTTCTTCGTGTTCATGTGTATTGTAAAATTGTGACGGAGAGTCTTGTTTGTGTAAATGTCTGAAGTAACAATAAAGGTCTACGACGAGAAAAAAAAAAGATTCTCTATTCAGTCACGTTGTGAAAGTGGTATTTTTTTGTTATGTAACTCGTTGCCCGAGGAAATAAACGAGCGTTTCCCAAGGAGACCTGCTCTGTTTATGCCGCTTTTTAATTACCGCGTTGATTTGCATCGCGAAACACCGGGCACGATCAGAGGACGCCATTGTGCCAAGCGTTTAAATGAGATGTTTTATTAAAGACCACGCTAAACCGAAATCTGTGGCTCTGAAACACAGGTATGGAGGGTCTGGGAATATGAAAGAGAAGATGCTAATTCCACATTCAAGCACTTCGCAAATGGATCAAAGGCCTCTGTGGCGTTGGTGGGTCTCAGCGCGAGGGGAAAACAAAAGAGTAAGAGAGCTCAATGCACTTCCTATTGATGAGCACAATGAATAGGTGGGTGAAGCAATGGAAATAACAAGCAACCGAGAAGATGGTCTTCAAACTTTCTGTTGCCTGGGGCCACTTTTACTGTAAAACTAATTGGTTTTATTGTATTTTGTGAGCACAATTCAGATGTATTCATTTAATTGTGTACAATAATATTGTATTTATCTAAAAGTGTGTGGATGCCTAACGCATTTCATCTGGGAAGATGTTTCCACTAGATTCTGGAGTGCGCTTGTGGAGATTTGTGCGCTTTCAGCCAAGTTAGCAAAGTTAGGTACTGATGTAGGTGAGGTGAGGAGACCTGAAGATGGAAATTATGAGATTGGGCAGTGAACTTCTTGTTTTGGAGTTATTGAACCATGGTCCTGACTTTGAGCACCATTTTAAGAAAAAAAAAAGCGGAGCAATCTGCTACACAAAGAAGCTCCGAGTAAGAGAACATGAACCCGCTCAGGTCAGCGGAGTTTCCATAAGCTTCTTTGATATCACACATTAACGTTAACCATCTTTACTATATGAAGCCAGACACGGGGTAATTTGACTACCATCCGCTTCCATTGTAGGTTAATGTCATTCCATCATGCTACATGATAGCATTTATAGAGCAACGAGAGCACTACTTGGATGGGATAAGATTTACGGTCATCAGCGCAGACAGGATATATGCTGTATGTATATATCACCTGAGGTCATTTATACTGGACTTCCTTTAGAAGGCCAATTGAATCTTTCCAGACGTGTGTAATCGTTCTGTCGAAATACTGACATGATGGATGTAGAGGGAAATAAAAATCCCAAAGAAAGAAACATTACTCCAACCTCCACCTTGCAAAACATTTAAATCTGAATTGAGCCTCATATATTCATTATAGTTTGTTATATTTTCCCAAAGAAATGCCATTGGGAATCAACTTCATGTTACACCACATTGTACAACTGATCTTCCTTATTGTTCTCATTAGATGTTAGATAATGGAAATGTGTGTTTTTACACTGATTAGGACAGATTACTGGTGTATAGAATTATTACAAGTTAAAAAAATGAAAAAACAATGCAGGCCGATTGTAACAGATGCGTCGCTACTTAGAAACATTATCCCCAAGACATTATCAACATCACATTACATAATGAGAACGGGCCACGGACTGGTACCAGGCTGCACAGCAAGAATAAAAATACAGAAATCTTATTAGTATTTTATTTGGATTTTATTGACCTTATAGGGAGTTTATTTTCATTTTTTATGACCGTTTCCACCTGTGGCACTTGTTTCCGTCAATGGTTTTTCTATGCATCGATAAGCAAAGCTCACGCTAATCCTGTATAATGGCGAGTTACATTTTAATTATATATGTAATTAAATTAATAATTAAATATTATTAAATGAATAACAGTAATATAATAGCCATTTTATTGCGTGTGAAAAAAATCAAAATAGCCTGCAACTATATTTATGAGTATTTGTTGATTTTATGCACTGAGCTAACCAGTTAGCTTTATTACCTCAGAAAAAAGAAAAAACTAACAAAATGGCGGCTTTTCGGGGCAAAGCGAAATAAATCCAGCGGGATTTAGGACCGGGAAGCTTCTAACCCCGTCCACAATGCATACTAGTGTACTAAAGAGTAGACGAGGAGAGTACGCTAGGAGCGGATGTGTACTTTTCTGGCGTACTGTTTAGTACAGTAGTGTGTATGGACCAAGCTGGAGGGACTGAACCTGTTCTGGACCACAGTGATGCTGGGACTCCGGGTTTCATCGTTTGTTTTCTTCATGTTTGTCTTCGTTGTTGAAACGACAGCAAACGAAAGGCCGTATGCGGTGCTTCAGAATCAAAATTTAGGTAAAAATATGTTTTGATAGATTATAAATATGTTTAAGAAAGCAGACATGATCGGAGAAGAACAGCAGAACGTTTACCAAGTGATGATACTGCAATGGACATCATTGTTTATTCCTGCTTTGTGTCTCAGTGTTGCTCATCAGCGTGCTGGCTGTTCTCCTGGTGGCTGTGATAGTCATGGCGGTGTGTGTGTACAAGCCGCTGAGATCTCGGTGACTGAGGTAATTCATATTATTAGTCTTCGGTCAATTGTTTCTATTATTACCCGTCCTTAAACTTGTGCGCATGCGCGTTTCAGGACCGTGGCATCGTCCGCACATGGGTTTCACGGCGCTGAAGCGCGCATGCGTAATGGACGAGTAGCTGATGGCCCGGATATTACAATTTAAATATGTATTTGTAAACAAGAACAAACATATTTAAAGCACATAGTTTCATCAATTATACTGTCTGCTATAGATAGATAGATAGATAGATAGATAGATAGATAGATAGATAGATAGATAGATAGATAGATAGATAGAGTATTTTTATTCAAATCATTATGAGCTTTTTCACCTTGGATTGGTTCTGATTTGCAATAATTGGTTTGTCTTCATTGGTGTGGCCCCCTGATGAGCAGACAGTGGAGAACGAAGACCTGAGGAGGAGGACTGGAGAATCCGAGCGTCAGATGGACAACTTGACCCTCCTTCGGTATGCCGTTCAGAATGGCGTCTGCGGGAAATCAGCTTTGCTTTATAATCATGGGTAATTGAGATTTATAAGGATTTTTACTTTCCATGAAACAAAAACAGAGAGAACGTTTATTAATTCTCTTGTGGAAAAATGCGAGTTTTCCCCCGTTATATCGCACCTGATCGAACTTTTCACATTTTTTGATGCTCCAACGAATCGCTGTTTGAGTTGAGAATCTATTTGTTTGAATCCACCGTTTCTATTTACAACCAAGTGGTTCAATGTAGCTCTAAATGGATCAAAATAACCATAAACACACTGTAATGCTAACGCATGTTTTGACGCTAACGTTATTAGCCGAGCTGGAGGGTTGAGAGAAGCGTGT
The DNA here is from genome assembly GCA_039877035.1 of Silurus lanzhouensis. Lineage (NCBI taxonomy): Eukaryota > Metazoa > Chordata > Actinopteri > Siluriformes > Siluridae > Silurus > Silurus lanzhouensis. The sequence continues at coordinate 105,390 of JBCEWE010000548.1, forward strand.
TGATGTGAACGTCCAATCTGATGATGAGAGACGAGGAGTTTGAGCGCAGGGAAACTCGGACGTTCGAGCTTCACAGATGGACCGCAGTAATCCGATCACCTTCTACCTGATGTCATTAGGAGCGATATGGAGTTCGGCTCCTGCACACGATCCGGTTCTCTCAACAGCTGCTGGATTTTGATTTTATTTCCACCTGCACTTTTTTATTCGATATGCGTTGTATTGTTTGATTTTATGGATTTATTTATTCGCAGTTGTTTAGTGCGAGACTTTTGCGTAAGATATTTGTCGAAATAAATCTCACGTCAAAATCCGAAGTCTCTGTTCACGTTATTTGGATCGGATTTTTGGGGGAGTTGAAGTGTTTGATTATTATTGATGAACCCACAGTTTTAGCAGAAAATAATTCAGTCTCACGTCTCAGTTTGGTGTCTCCTGCTCACGATGAAGCCCTGTCTCCTTTAGCATCCTTCACTTTTCCCAATCATGTAGCACAATCCAATCTGCATTTCTATTTCCAGCCCTGCCTCCTGCTTACACGCCGTGGAAGAAACCGCCGTCCATCTCTTTCCTGCGCTCTGATTGGATTAGGACATGGGGCTCAAAACCCCTACGGTTGCACACGAGGCTATGTTTAGAAGGTCATCAGCATCCACGTTCTGCTCTGTAATGAGTTATCTGGTGTTCCATAAGTGGGTCTGATGATGAACGGCAGCATCGGAAGCGCTTGTTTGAATTGCGCCATCTGCTGGTCACAGAAGTGAGACACTCAGAGATTTAAAAAATTATATATAATATATATATAAAATAAAATCTCCATCCTTCAAGTCATATAAAGTGCTTTTATTATTCTTTTTTTTTTATATATGTTACCTTTAACACACTGTACATTTCTCCACACGCTCAGCTCAGAAAACAGTTAATTAGCTGCGAAAACTAGCCAGTGAGAAACCCTGATATGGTAAAAAAAAAAAAAAAATGCATTCTGTTTGGCAGTTCATTCCTTTAAAAACCCAAGAAACAACCAGAAATAAAAAAATGTGACGTTCCTGAACACTGCCTGTATAACTGGAGACAATCACAGTTGCTTTGTATGGTTCTGGAATAATAAAAAAAATCTAATCAGAATTCTTCTCCCATATAAAATGTGTGTGTGTGTGTGTGTGTGTGTGAGAAAGCTAATCTTAATGGTTTGCTACAATGCACTCTGGCTGCGTTCTCAGCTTTACACCTTTCATGCAAAAATCGAGGGCGTTACAAAACCCTGCGTCCTGCACATGACCTCGGATTGGTCTGGTGTGAAAAAAAAGTCGATACGGATCCCGAAAAACTCATTAATTTGGGTGGTGAATGAGATAATTACAGGTAGGAGACATTTTCATCCAGCAGTCGTCCTGCGAGTTCATTGCATTATATGTTGACTGGCGAATTTCTTTCTTTTGTTTTTAAAAATGGTGGTGGAACTGCTTTTGTAGCATCCTGTGAACGACAGACAGGAGATTTGAGTTGACTTTCCTGTTTTTAAGTAGCTCTCAAACTCACGCCCCCTGCTGGGGCACAGCAGCATGTGGGCACAAAGGGGGGGGGGGGGGGGGGGGGGGAGTTGGAATTATCCTCAATCTCACAGTGATGGATCTCCACACAGGAAGCGAAGGAGTCTCGGAAGGGATCGCCTACAAACCTTTCACTCGCAGAGGCACGGTGGTGGCGTTCGGTATTGCTGTACGAGTTGAAGCGTTTGAGTTGTAACCCAGGCTAACGATGCTAACACTGGAGAGCGGATATCTCCGAGCACAGTAGCCTGAACAATCCGCAGATTACATTTCTAGATGAACACACGGGGTTAAAGAAGGATTCATGGATTAATTTGACTGCATCAGCGATCATCAGCTCATGCTTTGTTATAGCTAATCAAAGGTCGTTTATTTGGGGAGCCTCCGGAACCTTCTGTCATCTCGAAACTCCTCTGTCATCAATGAAGGAAACCAGAAGAACCCTGAGATTTATGTGAAAACACGGCTTGCTTTAAAAGGTTCTCACACACTCACACTCACACTCACACTCACACTCACACTCACACTCACACTCACACACACTCTCACACACACACACACTCTCACACACACACACACACACACACACGACTTTTGGCCTTTTTTACACAGTCTGAGTGAAGCAGCTCAGAGATTTCCTCCGTCACAGCAGCAGCATCTTCTCAGAAACAAAACAGGAAGTGTTTAAAAAAAAAAAAAAATGGGTGTGTGCTTTGTGAGTGAAAGTGTGTGTGTGTGTGTGTGTGTGTGTGTGTGTGGTTTAAAGGTCAGGCTTTGGGCGACGATTCTTTTCTTAGCAAACGGCTCGCTCGTCAGAATAGCAGAAGGATCCGCGTTATAATCCATGGCAGAGCAGGAAGTGGACGAGCTCCGTTGGCTCCGTGACCAGAAAATGGCATTTTCCCTTTTGTCCTTCCTCTGTCTCCCTTCTCGTCCGGGTCATTTTTCCATGAGCGAGAGCTGCAGGATCCTCTCCAGCTCCTCCTCCTCTTCTTTCCGCCTCCTCTCCTCTTCTTCCTGCTCACGGGCCGACAGCTCCATGGCCAATCGGAGGTCGGAGTCCGGGCTGGAGGCGGACTCCGTGCTGGTGGGCGTGGTCTCGCTTAAATCCACCAGCACGCCTTCGGAGACGTTCCTGAGGTCCAGAGATTTAGAAGCAGGAGATCAAAGAATGATATCAAACGGTTTAAAACTTTTTTTAAAATAAAAGTCTGGACTCACCCGTCACTCAGACTTTCTACCAGACTGTGTGCTGAAACTCCATTAGAGTCGCTCCAAGGGTTCTGGAAATCAAAGAGGAGACACATCAGCATCTCTCTCACACACACACACACACACACACACACACACACACACACACACACACACACACTCATGCGCACACACACACACACACACACACACACCTGCGCGCTGTAGCTGCTGGACTCGAGCAGGCTCCGGTGGATGGCGTACTGCAGCAGCTCCTCGTCGTGGTTGGAGGGCCGGGGTGTGTGTGTGTGTCTGCTGCCTCCACGCTGGTGATAGTGAGCAGGAACCGTAAAAACAGAGGGGGACACTTGGAATGGAGTGACACCTGCACGGAGACAGAGAGATTTGATTCCCCCCATCCTGGGTCGGTTTTGCCCCTGCGCACGCTCGAGTTCAGGTCCACGATCGTCTCAGACTCCCGAGTGCTGATCGTTCGAACATTAGCACGGACTCGCGCTCTGTATTAGTGATGTATGAAACTCTTTGTGGATGCGGATTCGTGATACCTGACGCTTCGCTGCTCTCGCTGTCTTTGTCCTCCTCCGTCGGCGAAGAGGTCGAGGACGACTGGCTCCCGTCTGCAGGCTCCTCCGTGCCGCACTTGTTTACGCTTCCGAACGTGATGCGGGCGTTCAGCACGTGGAACAGCGGGATCTCTGCCGAGGGACGAGAAAGAATTAGAATTCACAGAGCCGATCGAGTATTCTCAATATAACGCTACCGCCACCGCGCTTCACAGTCAGGATGGTGAGACAACCTCTGGAAGTTCAGGGGGTGTGAATACTTATGCGCCGTATTATAAACGTGACCACGTTACCGATCTTGACGGGGAAGCCTGGGGGGAAGCGGAGCTGGATGAAGTCTCCGAGACGGGCGAAGTGAGTGCTGGTGCGAGCCATCAGATCGATGATAGGGGTGACCTGCTCCACCAGAGAGAGGGGGTGCTCCTCGCTCATCCACAACGTCCCCTTAAACCTGAGGAGCATCAAAACCAGGTCATCGAGACGCTAGAGCTTCGTTACAAAGCAAACCAGGAAATGACAATGCAAATAAACAGGGTTTCATTTGTATCAGTTGTTTATTGACCTTTGGGTTCTGATGGTGAGCTCGATGGGTCGGCCGATGTCTCGGTCCTTCAGGTCAAAGTCCGGGTCAAAATATTCCTCTGGAGTGATGGCTGTCGGGTTCGTCGCCGTCGCGTACTCCAGCGTTAAATCCTTAAAGAACAATTCTTAGCAATAAAACTCACATTTTGTTTTTGTTTATTATTAATAATAACAATCATATTATTAACAAATGCAGCTGCACATCATATGGTTACATCCCTCACATGCCCCCCGACGCTACTCACGTACCCCCTGAGCGCTGATCTGCTGCTCGACCGTCCCGAGAAAAGACTCCAGGATGTTCCTCTCACCTGCAACACACACACACACACACACACACTGAAACTCAACCACTGGAATGTGTATTTATCCTGTTGTTCTTCCACATCTGTAGTACGCGTGTGATATCAGCCGTTACTTTTGATTCGGGTTTTCTCTTCGTCGGTGAGGTGCTCCGTCCTCGTGCGAATCACCACGTTCACGTTGTTGACGGAGAACACCTGCAACACCACCATCATCCCCGTGAGACAAAAGCCTGAGACTCTTATTACTGTACTATCATTATATAATACTGGGCAGCACGTGGTAATGCAGATATCTGGATTCTGATTGGTCAGAATTGACTCTGACCTCAGAGCTCCGTCTTACGGGAAGTTTATGAGGGAAAGGCGCACCTTCGCTTCAAACCCGTTTACTACTTCTGTTCTGTCTGATCTCCAGCCCCAGATCCCCGATTTACACCTGCGCACACACACACACACACACACACACACACACACACACACTCAGTTTTCAGATTTTCAGTCGTTATAAAACTTGCTGATTGATCATTTCTCAGATCCCCATGTGAGGGACTGGACTTCGTTCGGCTCCACGGTGACCCACCTCTCGAACGAGATGTCCTTGGTGTCGAGGAAGGTGTTGACGATGGGCGTGGTCAGACGCTTGGCCACTTCCTGTTGTTCAGGCTGCATGGAGTCGAGCGTGACCTCGTCCAGCTCGCGCGTGATGTCGAAGCGCTCCGTGTCCACCACCTCGTCGTCGTGGTTCACTTCCATCAGCTCGGCGCAGTTCTCTGTCCACACACACACACACACGCACACACACACCAAAAATATATAACACACCTCCAGAATTCAGTTCTTTAATTAAATTGATATTGATTGAATCCTTGTGTGTGTGTGTGTGTGTGTGTGTGTGTGTGTGTGTGTGTGTGTGTGTGTGTGTACCGTCTCCTTTGAAGATGTAGCTCCGCCTCCCCCTGATCCACGTCATGTTTTCGAAGCCGAGCAGCGTGGCGTCCACTCGCAGACTCGTACCGCTCTTCCAGATACGGCACACGTCACTCGGACACACGCGTGACACCAGCGGTACTGAGACGTAAACATGACACACACACACACACACACACATACATATTTAGCACTTGTCATGTCACAGAAAAATCATCAACACGTGGGAGCTGCACTTACTCCAGCTGGTGAACTCCCATTTCATCTCCATGTAGAAATCTGGAGACTGCAGGATGAGAGAGAAACATCACATCAGTGTGCGTGCACACACACACACACACACACACACACACACACAAAACAAGACATCATAGTTCTGTGGTGTGTGTAGAAATATCACTCCATCAGGAGAAGATGACGGAGTGTGTGTGTGTGTGTGTGTGTGTGTGTGTGTGTGTGTGTGTGTGTGTGTGTGTGTGTTTGCGCGTGCGTCACCTCTCGGATCTTGCACAGTAACGCGGGGACTCCTGCGAGGGCTGTGGAGGCTTTGAGGTAATCACGCCTCTGCAGAACCAGCTGCACCATCTCCGGATCTCCTGTACTGACCGCTTCCTGGAGCACTACACACCACACACACACACACACACACACACACACACACACACACACACGAGTTATACACAACAGATAACATTAACCTGGTTTGTGATGTTTGGGGTTCAGTCAACAGAGAGACAAGCAGTCATTTAAAACCCACACACACACACACACACACACACACACACACACACACACACACACACACACACACACACGAGTTATACACAACAGATAACATTAACCTGGTTTGTGATGTTTGGGGTTCAGTCAACAGAGAGACAAGCAGTCATTTAAAACACACACACACTCTGTAATTGTGCATGTTAACAGCATATAAGGTTTCAAAGTTATGATAATTACACACTTGAGTGTCTCTCACACCCGCATCATGACATCACTCACACCTTCTCATTTCTCGAAACAAACACACACACACACACACACACACACACACACACACACACACACACACACACACACACTCACTCACTGTTCATCTTATTTCCTTTTCAGCTGCTGTGTCTTATCTGCTAGTGAAACTCTTAAAGCATGAGAAGTCATGCATGTCAACCAGCACACACACACACTCACACACACACACACACACACACACACACACACACACACACACACACACACACACGCCTATGAGAGAATGTGAGTGTGCTTGCAAATGTGATTGAAAATGTGTGTGTGTGTGTGTGTGTGTGTGTGTGTGTGTGTGGGTTCGACTGACCGGTCCAGTTCTTGGCGTTTTCCTTGGTGACCTGGGCTCCGTGTCTCAGCAGAACTCGGACCGACTCCAGATGACCCAGAGACACGGCTAGATGCAGCGGGGTTCGTCCTCTCGGGTCCACCTCCTCCACATTGTGCTGCACACATCATCAACATCATCATCATCAACATCACCACCATCGTCCTTAACATCAACAACATCACAATCAACACTACCATCATCACCATTATCATCACCACCATCCTCAACACCACGACCATCATCACCATCACTACCACTATCATCAGTATGATCACCATCCTCACCACCATCACTATCAACATCACCAACATCATCACCATCAACAACATAACCACCATCATCACCAACATCAACATAGCCACCAGCATCATAATTATCAACATGATCACCATAACCACCATCATCACCATAACCACCATCATCAAAACGATCACCGCCATTATCACCACCACCATCCTCAACACCACGACCATCATCCTTTACATCATCACCATCATTACCACTATTATCAGTATGATCACCATCTTCACCACCATCACTATCAACATCACCAACATCAACATACCCACCAGCATCATGATCATCAACATCACCACGATCACCACCTCCATCATCACCATCATCAACATGATTGCCACCATCACTTCCATCGTCATAATCACCACCACCATCATGATCACCATAACTATCATCATCATAATCACCACCATCATCATCATCATCTCCTCCATGATCACATCATTATCATCATCAGATTACATTTAATCACACACGTGTCAGACTCCCTCTCTCATATAACACAAACAAACCCTGATCTAATTACAGCTCATTACTCAGGAGTGTGTGTGTGTGTGTGTGTGTGTGTGTGTGTGTGTGTGTGTGGTTCTGTACACGCTGCTAGAACACCACAGCCTCACTGTAATTGTGCTGATTACCGGCAGTACTGTTTAAGTCCCAAACCGCCTCTGCTCCTTGTACATGTGCACTACATAGGGTACAACAAAACTGAGGTTCAACACACTATCTAGTGAACTAAAGCGCTGATTGGGACACAGCCCGTGATTTTACAGCTACAAAACAGCTAATCAGTCCAAGCTGAGATTTATATTCATTTTATTCGGATTTTCTCAGCACAAAAACTAAAGAATAACAAAATAACAAACAAAACGCAATTATTTTGTGCGATTATTGAATAATTCAAACCCTCGAATGAGCTTGTATTGTATTCAGTTAGCTAGCATGCTACCACACCTAGCTGTCCTCGAATAACCGTGACTTTTAACTCATTATTCCACGCTATAATTATAAATACATTTATACAATCATTATATATTTATACCGCGTAGATTTGATTTTCCAGCTGCCTGTAGTTGTTCTGCCAAACCAGCCAGTGCAGAGGAAACTTCTCCCTGTAGTCCATTTCACTGCTTTAGAAAAGATTTCAAAACACCACAACGAAGAAGAAGAAGAAACTACCGCCGTGACCGAATATCCCCCATTTATTTAATTATAAAGTAAAAGAACTAAATGAACTCATTTCTGGTGAGTTTGGTGTCACAGAGCAGAGACTTTCCCAAACTAAACTTTTCCACAAAACAAGGAAGTAACCGGTTAAAACCATTAGCACAAAACATACGGGGGGTGCGGGTTGAAAGAAGCATAATAAAAGATTTACAAATATTTTTTTAATTGATTTAAAAAATATATATGTAAGATTAGAAGTTTTCTCTTGTATTTAGTACTTCTTTGATTATAGTTTTTTCCTCAATCGTTTTATTAGAAGTCCTAAACAGTAAAATTGCGTACCATCATAATGGTCACTTCCAAACTCTGGACCGGTTCATGTAAAAAAAAAAGGGGGGGGGTCGGGTTGTACCATGATGGATATAATTTTGTTGCCGCCCAAAATATTATAGAATATAAATATAATATAATATTTGATAGATTGTATTATATTATAGAATTATATTATAGAATACGCCACCATAATATATAATATTAATATTACTATTATACATGGATAGTATAGTAACAGATCCTTTTTTTTAAGAATTGTCTGCAAATTCTTTACCCAAAATGAAATTTCAGTGTTAAATCTAAGTGCAGTAAATATTAATAAATAAATGTTAATAAGTGATTTGTAATAAAACTTCATTCACTAAAGTAGTTATTGACCGTGTAGTAATTAGAATACACGACCCTTAGATGTGTCCCCTGTATAGCCTAGAGTATAATACTATATAAGATATATATTATTGGCTAATTGTATATTTTAATGGTTATTAAAGATACTCAGTAGACTATAAACACGTTGAGAAACGTGTTCACGTGTAAATGGAGTGTTAAAGCTTGAAATTCGCTGTTATTGAAAACGAGGCAGTGGAATTGATTAACGAGTCGGTTTAGGGATTCGATTCTTATGAAGTAACCGAGTCTTCTCGGAGGAGTCGACTCCGTGTTTAAAAAGTGTGGTTTTGGGAAAATGAAAATAAAAGATTTCCTCAAACATCTTCAATCAATGTTAAAGAAAGTGAAAAACAACACGTCATAATTTGCCTGTTTTAGATAGAGTAACAAGGGTTTTTTTTGAGGGGGAGCCGAAAGAGTCGGATAAATTATCTGACTCACTAAAGAATGACAGATATACTGGGTAATATACTGTACACTCATTATCCAGTTTGCTTACTAACATCTGATTCATACCTGCACCTATTGGTCTCTGTCTCACAAACACACACACACACACACACACACACACACACACACACACACACACACACACACACACAGAGTTACTGACTGTAGGCAGCACAATGATAATTCGTAATAATGACATGCAGTTTACTGGCATTAATCTGTGCCCAAATCTGTCTGATAAAAAGTCTGATCTTATCAGGGTGTTCAGGTTTCCTTCACGCTTTGACTGATTCCGTACATGCAAAGAATGCAAAACACTCTATTGTGTTATTGTTAGTGAGAGGTTCAGCTATCAATCTGATCTTCTGATTACTGATCAGAAGGTCAGGGGTTCAAGACCCAGTATCACCCAAAGCTGCCACTCTTGGGCCCTTGAGCAAGGCCCCTAACCCCCTGTGCTCCGGTGGTGCTGTATCATGGCTGACCCTGCACTCTGACCCCAGCTGCCCAACATCACTGGGATATAAGAAGAATGAATTTCACTGTGCTATCATTCTTTTTATTGTATATAGTTCTACTCCACAGTCTCTGGCAGTTTTATTTGAAGACACCTGTGTTTACAATGTGTGGTTTAATTCATGTCTAAATAAAAATCCTCCTCCCTTCACCTCCCTGAACTTTATTGTATGTATTGTGATGCTGCTGTTTTGTTATTTGTAATGTTTAGCTTTCTGTTTCGTTTGCTGGGGTTCCACACACATGAATCTTCCTTGCAGTTCTCTGTTTTGTTCCTTTGGTTGTTCTTCTCTCATCTTGACATTGTAATGAAAGCAAACCTGAGGTAAGCTTTTAATCACAATGTAAAAAAAATAAAAAGTGTTTTATTCAATAAACTCGATTCTGAGACTTCATGAGATTATGGCAGTTTTGTATCTCAGCGTGCTTTAAAAAACAAAACAAATGGTGTTATAGTGAAATGTACGGATGTTATCTTATGTTTTGAGTCGACACGTTCAAGATTTAAATGCGAGAACACATTTACGATGTTTTGAATGTTTTAAGATGAGGAACATGATCAGACAAAACACCATCGAGAGTCTACTGACATGCGATTCTATTCAGTGTAGTCTTTTGACGTAAGTGTAGACGTGATTAAGTGTGCTGTAAATAAAAGTAATGTTTTGTCTAATTAAATTCTGTTCCTTCCTAAAAACAAACAAACAAAAAAAGAATTCTGTTTCAAATCTGCAGGAAATGGACTTCCATTGGGTCTTGATCAAAATCCTGCTGGTGCTCGTGGTTATTTTTTCCCAGACGTCAGCAGGTGAACGTGACAATTTACTATTAATATTTCAAACCAATGCTGTATTTTGAACATACTGGTCGATTTCATTAACACGTAAACTTGTGAGAAAACCGTGTGCTTCTTCAACGCCAAATGTATTTATTTAATGAAGAAAAAATGTAATAAACTGTCGCTACTGACTAACACAAATACAGTTTTTATTTCTCCGAAACATTAAAAGATAATTGGCTGGGAATGAGTCTCCAGTGATCTCCTTACAGAAAATTCCCACATGTGAAACATTTGACATTTGCAAAAATTCAGTTTGTTAGTGCTGTGTATACTCCTGCAACTCATTTAATAACAAAGCTGCTCTTTGTGTTACAGTGAAACACTCTCTTCAGTACCTGTACACTTCACTTACACCAGGAACACATTTCACCAGAGTTCACTGCTGTGGGTCTGGTGGATGGAGAGCAGTTTGTGTACTATGACAGCAACATCAGGAAGATGATCCCAAAGACACAGTGGATGAAGAATCTCGAAGCTGATTATTGGGACGGAGAGACACAGCTTACACAGGTTAATCAGGAGGATCTGCATCATCTGTTGCTTACAGTAATAAAAGACATGAATCACACTAAAGGTAAAGCGTCTGAGATAAGACTGTATTCTTTACTTCACGCTGGTGATGATTACATCAGCACTGTGTGTGTGTGTGTGAGTGTGTGTGTGTGTGTGTGTGTGTGTGTGTGTGTGTGTGTGTGTGTGTGTGTGTGTGTGCAGGAGTTCATACTGTACAGAGGATGTACGGCTGTGAGGGTGATGATGACGGCACTGTTAGAGGATACGATCAGTACGGTTATAATGGAGAAAATTTCATCCATCTGGATCTAAACACTGGAAGCTGGACTGCAGCTAATGATGAAGCTGAGATCTTCAAGCGCCACTGGATTTTTACAGACGCTGAGGTTAAACACAGGAAGTACTACCTGCAAATGGAATGTATTAAGTCCTTACGAAAGGTTGTGGCTTACGGAAAACATACTCTGGAGAGAAAAGGTACATACACACACATACATATATAACCATGTTTTCTTGTACTAAACTGCACTACTCATAGTTATAAAACCACAAAACACATAACTCAATCCTATTGTCTAAACCAAAAATGACTTCATGACACACTTCTCAATTAAATTTACTTGCATGTAATTACTTCTTGAGATAAATAACTCCTAAGAGTTTTGATAGTTATTTCTCAGTTTGTCTCTGCAGATCTTCCTGAAACATCTGTGTTCCAGAAACGCTCGTCTCCTCCAGAGGTGGTGTGTCATGCTACAGGTTTCTACCCCTGTGTGATTGAGCACAGCAGCTTGGAGAAGGATTTAGTGCTGCCTGTGAGCGAGAGACGAATCCTGAGAGGTCGGAGAAACACTTTCCTATAAATCTACACATTTACAGAGTGAACACTGATTTACTGATGCAGCAGATAATAAACACTCTGTGATGATTTAACAGATGGAGGATCAGATGGAGGATCAGATGGAGGACAGATTGGGATCATGGTGGATATAATATATATATAGAATTTTTTTTTTTTTTTTTTTTTTTTTTTTTTTTTTTTCATCTCACACTTTCACTTTCACTTCTTCTATTCAGTAGTAACATATTGTCATCCTGGCAACACACTCATCCGTGTATAATCATAATCTATCAGATGAAAGCCAATCTTCCACTTTTCTCATGATTTTCTGATTTCTTTCTTTGTTTTGTTTTTTCTATTCCGAATGACGTCATTGGGCTCGGACGAGGGGGCGTGTCCATGGAGTTTAACGTTACTTTAAGATCAAACTGCATGAATTCTGCTCGAGTTTGGACAATGAGTTTTTCCCACTTTGGAGGCTTTTAATGTAAGGTAGGTTGGATCTTCTCTGGAGTACAGATGTGAAAAGGATCAAAATCCAATAATGGATCTTTCAATCAATCACACAAGGTTTTGTTGTTTCTGGTAGATAAGTGGTTTGTGGATCTACTTCTGTGTGCTGGACCTTAAACCAGAAGCCACCTTAAATCCTGAGGATCCAGATGTGCTTTTAACGATTTATTTTTTAACGTTTTTCCGAGGTATGTATACACACATTTTCCCACATTCTATTCCAGGAATCAGTACCCCTGCAAGTCAAAACAAGTTTACACTCCATTTTGGTTCTGAGGAAGATCACTGAATACTGTACATGCATCATGCATCACCAGCAATCTGGGGAGGGAATGTTATAAATTACCAAGAGATTGCACTTGGAAAAAGTTCTGGCACTGGTTAGACCCAAAGATCACTCAGGGTACAAAGAAGGTGTGACTCAAGGCTCTGAAGTGATGGTAGGTGGTGCTGGTGGTGCTAAAAGTGGAAATTTCTTCCATTCTTTAAAGTTTTTTTTTTTTTTTACATGTACAAATGTCTTCCTCATGAATTTTGCCTGAGCCATTGGACCAAAATGAGGAAGTATTTATTGTTAGAACTTGTTATGTACGTTGCTCTGGATGACGGCGTCTGCCAAGTGCCAAGAAGAAATAATTATCTGTGTTACAAGCTCGAGAGCTGTATCGGGTATAAAACATGGCCAACATGGCGAACATGGCCTCAGAAAGCCACCATATCAAAACAGGAAAAAAGAAATCAACTTCCAGTCATCGTTTGTTATGGCATTTATAATTGACTATACTTTCTATTAGAAATATATAGACAAAAAGAAAGGTGGTTAGTCATGAAGGAAACCTCGACTCATTTGTTACTGGTAAATTGCTCAAGACAAGCAGTGATTGGTCATTGGAATAATTGGGCTCAGTGATTAGTTAATGGGATCAATCCATTATTGGTTGAATTCTGGAATGCATCAGTCTTCTCAAGTTCTCCCACAATACCCCATTGCTACAATCCTTCTACCACCTTCCTGTAGCAGCTGCCTATTAGGTGTCAGATGGGATGGTTTTTCTAGACGTCTGCAATTGTGAAAAGCACATTTAAAGGCACCTCCTGTCAGCTGAACAAAAGTGCTGCGAAGCTCAAATTCAACCACCCAAGTAATAAAATACGATTTATAGATGCAGCTGATGAGGAAAATCTCGGCATAGAAAGGAATAAATACAAAGACAAGATTGTTTAGATATTTTCGTAGATTCTCATAGAGAAATTCTGCTTAAAATCTGCAGGAAATGGACCTCAGACCTGCCGTAATGAAAGTCCTGCTCTTTCTCATCATTCTTTTACCTATGGCATTGGCAGGTAAGTGTGATTGAATACATCTTGATAATGAGTGATCTATTAATATAGGAATAGAGAGATTTCTGTGTCCAATAGAATTTTTTTCTTTATTTATTTAGACACTGGTTTGTTGGTTAGTGATTTAAATCTCTGTCTATATTTCTGGATTTGGAGCTGAAACTGGAGTTCCTGCTTTCTAATAATAATAAAAAAATTTCTTTTACATTACAGTCACACACACTCTGCAGTACCACTACACTTTAGACACACAAGGAATTCATTTCCAAGAGTTCACTGCCGTGGTTCTGGTGGATGCAGAGCGGGTCGCATATTACGACAGCAACATCGGGAAGATTATTCCGAAGACAGAGTGGATCCAGGAGATTGGTTCAGATTTTCCAGACTACTGGGACAACCAATCCAAGCGTATGCAGAGCGATCAGGAGAATCTCAAACAGCTTCTGAATACAATCATCAAAACTTTTAATCACACTGAAGGTGAATGTGAACTCTTTGTAAGCATGATGTGCTGTTTTTTATTAGTTCTAATGAGAAATGATAGATTAGGTAGAACATTGAATCATCTGACAAAGCAGAGTGTTAGAATCTATGAGGGCCAGATTTTGATGTCTAGATGATGACATCAGAACATCTCCAAAACAGCAGGTCTTCTGGGGTTTAAACTGGTATGCAAAGGTAAAACAGTAAGCAGTTACAGGGTCATGGACACCAGAAGCTCAATGATGCATGTGAAATGAAGACTGATCAGATCCCACAGAAGAGTTACTACAGGACACATGAATGAATCACAGCATCACAGCTGGCTGGATATGGAGCTGCACAGTGGTGACCCCAGTACATCATCCGAAGCTCCTACAGTGGATTCCCGTGAACCGGACTATTAGAAGGTGGCCTCAGCTAATGAATCGTGTTTTCAGCTCCATCATGAGAATGACTGGGTGTGTTTGTGTGGTTTATCTTGGGAAAAGATGTTACAAGGATATGATGTTCTGGGTAACATTTTGCTGTTAAACCTTGAGTCCTGGTGTTCATGTTGATGTTACTTTAACGTATACCATCTACCTGAAAACTACAACACTGTGTGTGTTTTTGTGTGCGCAGGAAGTCATACACTACAGAGGATGTACGGCTGTGAGGTCCATAACGGCGGCAAAACTGCAGGATACGATCGGTATGGTTTTGATGGAGAAGATTTTATTAGTTTAGATCTAGAAAATAAAACCTGGACTGCAGCTAACGATAAAGCGGTGATCACCAAACACCAGTGGAAGACTGCAGGCACTGAGGCTCAAATCAGGGAGCGCTATCTGAAGAACGAGTGTGTCAACTGGCTGATGAAGTTTGTGTCCTACAGCAAAGTAACTCTGCAGAGGGGAGGTAAAGTGTGTGATCTGCTCTGAATGTGCAGCTGTCCCACACAGATCTATAATGTATTGAATTCATAGGTTTCTGACGGCCACATCACAAAGTAATGAACACATAATAAACCACACGTTAATATTTATGCCCCTGTGTGTGTGTGTGTGTGTGTGTGTGTGTGTGTGTGTGTCTGTGTCTGTGTCTGTGTGTGTGTGTGTGTGTCTCATTGGATCGGTGCTAGACGACTATTTATCAGGGACAACATATGAGTATAACGATCTAATCAGTAAGATAAACACTTTCCTACTACGGAAAACAACAGATTCTCAGAGTAAAGGCTGATTTATTAATGCAGCAAATAATAAATACTTTTTTCATTACAGTTGCATGTTATAATGTGGGACCGTGGCTTGGGGTCGTCATTGGTTTATCTGTATTCGTCATCCTCATAATCTGTGTTTCCGTTTTTGCCATTTGGAGGAGAATTCGAAAAGGTAAGACAGAAAGATCAAGACAACGAGTAAATTGTTTTTTTTTTCCACACTATGTTGCTAATCACGATATAGAGAATTTGTGTTGTATAATTGATATTGTTTCCGTAATTGACTGTAATTGAATTTTCTTCCTTATTCTTGTGCAGATCTCACATCTGTTCCAGCCCCGAGCAGTCCCAATGCCTGTAAGTGAGACTGTACAATCACAAGCTGATATAATTGTAATGTTTATATGTATGTGAACACTGGATTCCTTTCACAGCCTCTAAAGCAAACATGTTGGACTTTTAGTGTCCAGCTGTTCAAGAGGAAAAAAAGTGTGTGTAAGGTATGAAACTTGTTGAAAATCTTTTTATTAAATTTTAATAAACATGTTTTACTGAATTCATCTCCTTTCTTTTTCTTTCTAGGAGAGAGAGAGAGAGAGAGAGAGAGAGAGAGAGAGAGAGAGAGAGAGAGAGAGAGAGAAATGGACAGAGAAATGATGTAGTCATTCTGATATGACGAAAATGGGATTAGTTCTTATTGGATTAGATTTAAGAACAAAACTCTTTTAGTCAATATTATTCATATTATTTTTTTACGAAGTTTTAGTGGTGGTCAAGACCAATGGTGTGTTTGTGTGTGCATGTGTGTGTGTATGCGTGTCTATTTCACGTCACTTTTTAAGGCAAATTTCTTCAAATCTCTTAAATGTATAAAATGTGTCATATAAATAAAGTTTTATTATGATTATTATTATTCATATTATTAATAATAACAGTAGCAGTGGTAACAAAGAAGGTTGTCATGAAGGGATTTGACCAGTAGAGGGCAGTAGGATGCTGTGTTTGATTATGGAGTAATGGCGCCTTTACAGTACATATACCAGAAACTGTCTAAATTATGTGAGAAGCATTCAATTCTAAATAATGAAAATTTTATTCCTTTATGTGATTTATGTGAAACACGCTCAGCTTTAAGACACGGTCTTGCTAAAAGACGTGATGCTAAAAGAATAAATTCTACTTCAGCTCTCCAATGTGAATTGGAGGTTAAAGTGTTTTGTTGATGTGTAAATGTGGTGATAATCCAACTCATAGAAACATCATCTATTTGAATTTAAAGTCAGTAACAGGTGATTCCCAAAGAGTTTAAAGTCCACAAGTCTGAATCAAAATTGCAAAATCTATATACTATCAAAAACAGAAACCAAACACTCAGAAACATCATTAGTGAGTATTTAATGCAAGACATGAACTCTGAGATCGTGAAAGTAAAAATGGATTTGTTTGAAGGGAAAATAGATCAGTTTCAGTCATGTGATGCAGAAATTCGAGTTTAAGGCTGAAATGTGTACTGATGCCACATTGCATGAACGCATTGTAATTATGATAAAAAGTTTTTGCTGGTTTGCTGGTTTAATAAAATATGTTTGGATTAACATGAATCCTTTCCTGTTTTTACATATCCTCTTTAAAGAATGGCCTGAAGTTGATTATTCAGAAACAAGGATGTTGTGATTTATGCTGTAAACCATGAATATAGATTTGGACTGTAATTATTATATAGTCTTCTACAACAGTTTAGTTCTGCAATCACCATGAAGTTTTCCACACAGGAGTCTCCGTCAGTGATGGAACTAAAATCAATCCACGTTCGGTGCCACCCGGGTGAGGAAACGATTCCCATTTCAGTCAAGTTTTTTACAACTGGCTCATTCCTCAGGTATACACTTGTGGTATTAATGTTATAGGGTCAAGTTTATGAATTGGGAAGTAAAGCTGACTTGGGACAATATCTATTGTTAAAGCACTTTACAAATAACATTGAAATGAGTTGAATGAATAGTTGAAAATAACAAAATGCTATAGATAGCTGTTTGTGTAACTTATATAAAGATGTAGGAGTTTGCAGGAGCTGAAGATAATGTCCAGAAGAGCTGCCTGGAAAAGGAGTGTATCAAACAGAAGTCTGTTACATTAAACTGCTAGAAACTACAGATTTACAGTGATGCAGAAGAACATACAGATTCTGTGCTGATTTAACAGAAGATTAAGTGGAGCACAGATTGCTATCATCGCTGTTGCAGTAGTGACTCTCATTGTTCTGTAAAATGTTTGAATCTGATGAGGATGATTGAACATGTCAAGTTCATGAGGTAAAAAGTCATTAAAAATGAAGTATATTCTTTTATTGTCTTTTTTTTTTTTTGGTTCCAGGTCACAAAGAAATAAGTTAATCAATAAGTAAATTGACGAACACATTACACAGGAGGATCAGAAGGATTGTTCAATCTACATTCATCAATCTATCAAAGTCGGGGCTCAAAATGGGTTTGGCTGGTGAGAGACAGTGTCTATAACAGTGTGAAACAGGGAACATTCTTATAGTATGCTCTTTTTAAAAAGGTTTGTCCATTGTCTGAAATATCTGCTGGTGATATATCATTTAATTAATTGACTTACATCAGCTGCAAATGTTTATTCGAAAGATTGTCCATGTTGACATCCAAACTACAAATCTCAAATCCCAAGCTTCAGTGAGAAAGTCTTATTTCCACAACAAATGAATAAATACATGCTGTTATTTAACAAAGAAATAGAATATAGTGAAGCTGGGAAGTGAAGAAAACATAAAGAATAATGGATCTGGACATACCACAGTGCTTCTGGGAGAATCACAATGAAACCCAAGCCTTCCTGAGTGAAGTCGGAGCTCATTGGTCCATGAACATTGATGAACCAAAACACTGAGCTCAAATACAGCAAGCAACAGGAACTGCTGAACACTGAACTATTCTGAAGTGATCTATTAGTTAAAGCATGAAGTGTGGAGAAGGTATTGTGGTAAATTCTGTTAAATGTCCTAACCCTAGTAGGCAGAGTAAAAAAAAAAAAGATGAGGTCTTCACTCCAACACATGCAGCAGAAACATGGTCTGAAAACTTTCCAACCACAAAACTGCCATGCATCCGTTTCACCTTTTAACTACAGAGATCTCTGACAACCAACTTCATTTTTCATCTGCTCCTGACCCCCTTTTACAAATTTCATACATAAATATATTCAGTATAAATTCAATTCTCAATCAAATTCAATTCTATTCACAGAGCAGTTTATACCAGTGGGAATTATACTGAATGAGAAGAACAATTCAACCAACAATAATACATAATTCTGACTATTAAAAAAACATAAAGCAGAAATGTATTTTTCCCTGTAGAATATTAACATAAGTACAGTATAACTAACTAATATTTAAAATAAATTAATCAACAAATAAAACCACAAATTACTATGAATTTGGTGATTGCTTACATTTTTTTTAAAATTATTATTATTGTTAATAAAATCTCTTCTAAATTCAGATACAGGAGATTTAAGTAAAGTCTCCATTTCCGTTGGTTTTTACTGTTGACTCAGAGAAAGTAAAGATAACAATAAGATTGTTTTTGGGGTTTTTTTCTTTTATGCTACTACAGTGGCTCTATAAATACACTGACCACACACATAACCCAGCATTCGATTCACCCAACATTTCCTTTCCGTCTCTCTTCTGATGCACAATGGTTGAGTTTGGAGCTCTGCCTTTATTTCTCTGTGTTATGGGTAAGTTGTAATCATTTTATTTATTGCTCTATAAAAGGAAAATATAGTCAAAAGAAGCAGAAATGATCAGGTCTATCCAGAAACGCTTGTAAAATCTCCTTTTTAACAATTTGTATGAATAGAATGTGTGTGTGTGTGTGTGTGTGTGTGTGTGTGTGTGTGTGTGTGTGTGTGTGTGTGTGTGTGTGTGTGTGTGTGTGTTTTTTGCAGGTTTGTTCTTGGAGTCTCTGTGCTTTGTAACTTTGGAGGCAGAAGTTGGAGATAATGTCACTATTTGGTGTCGACATGAACTGATTCTTTCAGGTTACATACGCTGGTTTAAACACACATGTGGTTTAGCTCCTCTTATTATTGGGTGTAAACAGTTTTTAGGATCAGTTCCATCACAAAACTGTCACTTCTTTGAAGAAAGTGAGCGCATGGTGGTATTTGTTCAGGGCGAGAACACGTCTCTCACCATCACTGCAGTGAACGTCTCTGATACAGGACTTTATTACTGCAGCTCCACTGATCTGATGCGAATTACATTTCATGAAACGAACTACTTGAGAGTGAAAGGTACATTTCTACAAAGTGAATAATTAGATGGAAAAGCTGATAAATGTGACTGAGGATACAAATAAAACATAATGTTTCTTTTCTCAGAGGGAATTAAAACGAAGATCTCAGACAGAGAAACATTAGCAGCAGGTGTGATCTTTTTGTCCTCACCAAGTTTTTCTTATTGATAAATGCTGCAGGTATAAAATGATCAATGATAGAAAAT
Source organism: Silurus lanzhouensis (assembly GCA_039877035.1). Taxonomy (NCBI): domain Eukaryota; kingdom Metazoa; phylum Chordata; class Actinopteri; order Siluriformes; family Siluridae; genus Silurus; species Silurus lanzhouensis. The sequence goes on from JBCEWE010000548.1 coordinate 125,303, forward strand.
ATGATGTGGTTTTAAAGCTCAGATGTTTTCCTCCAGGTTCTTTCTCTTTGACTCTGATCTTTATGGTGAACGTGGTGTTTGGCTCAGCAGTTGTGATTCTTCTCGGTGTCCTGATCTTCATCATACTGAAGCACAAAAACACACATGGAGGTAAAATATTATTTCTATAATAATTTTAATAATGCTAATAATAATAATAATAATAATAATAATAATAATAATAATAATAATAATTACTAATGTTGCTTTAGGTCCTGAAGCAGAAGACAATCAGGTAAATTTGACAAAAACAGTAAATACACTCAACTCTACATTATTATTATTAATCTTAAACACACACACTAACACCGTATCCAACCCAATTTATCGACAATTACTTTAATTAAACACATTTCCAGTGCAGTTATTCACATTCAATTCAATTCAATTCAATTCAATTCAATTCATTTTTATTTGTATAGCGCTTTTAACAATGAACATTGTCTCAAAGCAGCTTTACACAGATAATGTGGTGATCAGATGTAAATATGTTCTTTGTAAGTATGTTTGTCCCTGATGAGCAACTGTGGCAAGGAAAAACTCCCCGAGATGGCATAAGGAAGAAACCTTGAGAGGAACCAGGCTCAAGAGGGAACCCATCCTCATCTGGGTTGCACCAAATGTCCATTTGAAGCATATATACAAAGTTGCAGGGTGCAGTGATGATGATCAGAAGCAAACTGCACTCCCGAGTCAGCGCAGCAGACCGCTGACACCAACTACAGTCCAATCCGTCCTCAAAGCACCCGTTCTACTCCGGAATTACATGGAACCACCCAAGGTGTTGAGGAGAGACCGTCCCAAGCTGCACAGAAGTGTGAAGATCCGCGGAGGGGAGAGGGGCAGGAACAGTGGTCACTGGAGCCTCAGGAGCATGTTTAACTCGACCGAGAGAGAGAGAGAGAGAGAGAGAGAGAGAGAGAGAGAGAGAGAGAGAGAAACAGAGAGAGAGAGAGAGGGTGACAGGAAGGGAAGGATATGGATTATTAAGTGTCCCTATTGGTGTATGAAAGTTGATGTCACTGTGCAGTTTGGACTCCGGCAAGACTCGCTATGGCAGCATAACTAAAAGGGAGAACCAGAAGGTAACACAGACATGAGGGATCTCTGGGATAAGAGACGACCCACCACACCACCGTCAACAAACCCGAGTGAACGTGTGAATGTGAGGGGACGACAGCATACAAATATACCAGTTCACCAAACACTCTATATCCATGTTTCCTCCAGATCTGCACCTTTACCTAAGAAAAATCTACTGATCAAAGACTTGACTAAATAAATAAGTTTTCAGCCTCGACTTGAACACTGAGACTGTGTCTGAGTCCCGAACACTGATTGGAAGGCTGTTCCATAACTGTGGGGCTTTATAAGAGAAAGATCTGCCCCCTGCTGTAGTCTTCATTATTTGAGGAACCAAAAGATAGCCAGCACCTTTTGATCTAAGTAGGCGTGGAGGATCATACTGGTACAAAAGTTCACTCAGATACTGCGGTGCGAGACCGTTAAGTGCTTTATATGTCAGTAGTAGTATCTTATAATCAATGCGAGATTTGATTGGGAGCCAGTGTAGACTGATTAAAACAGGGGTGATGTGGTCGTATTTCCTAGATCTGGTGAGGACTCTTGCTGCTGCATTCTGGACTAACTGAAGCTTATTTATGCACTTACTCGCACACCCAGACAGTAAAGCGTTACAGTAGTCTAATCTAGAAGTAACAAAAGCATGAACTAGTTTTTCTGCATCCTGTAACGACATCATATTTCTAATTTTAGCAATATTTCTAAGGTGGAAGAAGGCGATCCTGGTAATATTATTCACGTGAGACTCAAAGGAAAGACTCGGGTCAATAATCACACCAAGGTCTTTGACAGCCGTACATGCTGAAACAGAAACACCATCCAGAGATGCTACGTAATCAGAAAGTTTGCTTCTAGCTGCATGTGGTCCTAGTAAAAGTACTTCCGTCTTATCTGAGTTGAGCTGAAGAAAATTATTAAGCATCCACTGTCTAATGTCCTTTACACACTCCTCAACACTGTTTAGCTGATCTCTCTCATCTGGCTTTGCTGAAATATACAGCTGTGTGTCATCAGCATAGCAATGGAAGCGAATCCCATGTTTATGAATGATTTCACCAAGAGGCAGCATATATAAGGAGAAAAGCAGTGGGCCTAAGACAGATCCTTGAGGAACACCAAACTTTACCTCATAGAGTGTGGAGAACTCACCATTTACATCCACAAACTGATAACGATCAGTCAAATAAGACCTAAGCCAAGAGAGAGCTGTTCCCTTTATTCCTACAACGTTCTCAAGTCTAGCAAGCAGTATAGTGTGATCAATGGTGTCAAAAGCTGCACTAAGGTCGAGCAAAACAAGTAAGGAGACAAAACCCTGATCGGAGGCCAATAACAGGTCATTTACCACCTTAACTAGCGCCGTCTCTGTGCTATGATGAGGCCGAAATCCTGACTGATACATTTCAAAAATGTTATTCATAAGTAGGTGTGAGCATAACTGCTGTGCTACAACCTTTTCTAAAATTTTGGATATAAAGGGGAGATTTGATATCGGTCTGTAGTTGGACAACTGACATGGGTCAAGGTCAGGTTTCTTAATAAGGGGGTGGATAACTGCCAGTTTGAAGGATTTAGGTACATAACCAGTGCTAATGGAAGAGTTAATTATTTTTAAAACTGGTTTGATTACCTCTGGAGCTATCTGTTTAAAGAAACTAGTGGGCAGGGGATCAAGAATGCAGGTTGATGATTTTGATGAGGAAATTAATGAGATTAAGTCATTCTCATGAATAGGAGTGAAGCTTTGTAGTTGATTGTCCATTATAATTACACTGCTGTCTACAGGGTTACTTGTAAAATAATTTGAATTTATATTAACCGTCTGGATTTCTTGCCTGATGTTTTCAATTTTATTATTAAAAAAGTTCATGAAATCATCACTACCTATTGATGGTGTGCATGTTAGTGCAGTGCTTTTATTCCCTGTTAATTTTGCTACCGTGCTGAATAAAAATCTAGGATTATGCTTGTTATTTTCTATGAGGGTGGAGAAATATGCTGATCTAGCAGCACTAAGAGATTTTCTATAATTTAGGAGGCTCTCCTTCCATGCTATTTGAAATACTGTTAATTTTGTTTGACGCCATTTACGTTCTAATTTTCGAGTGGTCTGTTTTAAGGTGCGTGTATGATCAGTATACCACTGTGCTAATTTTTTTTCCCTGATCATTTTGGTCTTAAGGGGAGCTACATCATCTAGAGTGTAACGTAACGTTGTTTCTAGATGTTCAGTGGCCCAGTCGAGCTCTGCGGGGTCTGACGGAGATCTATCTAATATCGTAATTTCGGGAAGATTATTAATAAAACGCGCTGCTGTAGCTGACGTGATTCACATAAAATGTGGATCAGAGCGAATCATTACCTCAGAAAACTACAAAGTTAAAAATCATTGCAATATGATAGAAATTTATGTGCGATAAATTTGAAAAATCTATTTTAAAAAACACACAAAAAGCAGCTGATTGCACTAATAAGTTCTCTTATTGTTGATTAGAATCAGCAGGTCAGTCAGAAGATTAGATCAGGAGATATTTTTTAAAAAGCTCCAGAAAGAGTTCTCGTGTTTTCGATCCTCACAGAGGGAAAAAAACATGTTTTGAATTCACAATCAACTAAAATTAAATGACTCCATAACTGAAGAACTACTACTAGTATACTTCTGTTTTTATCCTGTCATGGTACCAGCAACATCTAAATAATGGAAAGGAATTCTTGAGAAGAATGTGTGTACCAGGATGATGAAGATGGGATGAGACTCGGTTAAACATTCCATGATAACGATCTAAAATGTCCTCATGTGGAAACATTCAAATGGTTCCATAAGAGGAAATTAAAGCTGTTAGTCGAAATCTGACCAGAGTGAACAAAATATTCACCAAAGAATCTTCAAGACTGAACTAAAATCCCACCTGAGCACTGTGAGCGATTGGTTTCTTCATACAGGAAGCTTCTGGAAAGTTTGTATGTTCTGTAGATCTTTCCACCATTTTATTCAGCTTTATTGTACAGAATTTTTTAATAATTTGGAATATTACAGTTTCTTTAGTTGTGCAGATTTATTGAGGTAAAAGCAATGCCTGATCTTCTGTATATCTCAGAAACTACACCACGTCCCCCAGGTCCACCAGGTGTTTATATATAGACTTTTTATGGAGTTATTAGGGTGAGCACTTATAGATTTTATAGCAAAATGTATTTCACTCCCGTAATGACGAAAATACACCCATCTTCTGCTCCACAGGTTTCTGAGAAGCTGCTCAAGAAGATCAGTGATGAAATGAAGTATTCTTACGCTGTGTTTTCTCCTCTGAGTCAATAATACTGCAGTTTTAGAGTCGTGTTCACTGACACACAGTGTGTTGGTGTGGATCTGTTTTTGACCACTGGCTGATTTTTCAAACACTTTGTATTCGGTTTTCACTTCGCAAAAGACGAGTGCATGATTTCTGCAGTTATTTTGATTCTTACGCAATTCCTACGTTAATAAAAGAGAACAGAATACACACAGGTGCATCTCCATAAATTAATATGATTAAAAATGTTGATTTATTGCAGTAATTCAATACAAAAAATGAAACTGGTATATTATATAGATTCATCACACACACTGATATATTTCAGTGTATATTTGATTTATTTTGATGATTACGACTTACAGATAATGAAAACCCAAAATTCAGCATCTCAGAAAATGAGAATATTGTGAAATAGTTGAATATTGGAGACTCGTGGTGTCTCACTCTAATCAGATCATTAACTCCAAACACCTGCAAATGTTCCTGAGTCTTCAATTGTTCTCTCAGTCTGGTTCAGTCTCCACAATCATTGAGGAAAACTGCTGACTCGACAGTTGTCCAGAAGACTATCATTGACACTGCAGCTGGAGTCAGGGCTTTAAGAGCTTCCACACACAGACGTCTTCATGGGCTTCAACTGGCGCATTCCTCATGTCGAGCCGCTCCTAAATCAGAGACAATGTCAGAGGTGTCTTACCTGGACAAAGGAAAAAAAAGGACTGTAATTTTGCCATTTCATGTGGAATTCAAGGTCCCAGAGTCTGGAAGAAGAAGAGAGGAGAAGCACAGAATCCAAGCTGCTTGAGGTCCAGTGTAAAGTTTGCACAGTCAGTGGTGGTTTGGGGAGTCGTGTGATCTGCTGGTGTTGGTCCACTGTGCTTTAACAGGTCCAGGGTCAGCACAGCCGTCTACCAAGAGGTTTTAGAGCACTGCATGCTTCCCTTTGCTGACCAGCTTTATGGAGATGCTGATTTCATTTTCCAGCAGGATTTGGCACCCGCACACACTGTCAAAAGCACCAAAAGTTGGTTAAATGACCATGGTGTTGGTGTTGCCTGACTGGATCTATGACTGACTGAATCTCTGGCGTATTGTCAAGAGGAAAATGAGAAACAAGAGACCAAAAAATTCAGATGAGTTGAAGGTCCCTGTCAAAGAATCCTGGGATTCCATACCACCTCAGCAGTGCCACAGTCTGATCACCTCTATGCCGCAGACTGATCACCTCCATGCCACAGTCTGATCACCTCCATGCCACAGTCTGATCACCTCCATGCCGCAGACTGATCACCTCCATGCCACAGACTGATCACCTCCATGCCACAGTCTGATCACCTCCATGCCACAGACTGATCACCTCCATGCCACAGACTGATCACCTCCATGCCACAGACTGATCACCTCCATGCCACAGTCTGATCACCTCCATGCCACACCCAATTGAAGCAGTAATTAAAGCAAAATGAGCCTTTACGAAGTATAGAGTACAAATACAGTAAATAAACAGACTTTCCAGAAGGCCAACAATTTACTCAAAATGTTCTTTAGATTGGTCTGTAAAATGTGATCCAAAATTATCAAAATTAAAATAAACTTGAACTATATCAGTCTGTATGTGATGAATCTATATTATATACGATTTTCACTTTGTTTGTAATTAATTACAAAAAATCAGTCATTTCAATATGAAATTGGTACTCTAGCTAGCTATTTTGTGCATATGTGTAAATTAGTGTCCTGAATGAATTATTTTATATAATTTAGAAAACCAGTGAGTTTATTTTAATAAACTCTTCTGTCTTCGTGTAGAAACATGAAACTCTACAGCGCCGTGTATTGGCCAATTAATATAATGACAACATAGAACTAAATCAGAACACTTTAGTGCCATCTAGTGGCCAATTAATGTAAGAACAACACACTGTTTTTAAGCATGTGATTATATGAGGTGTTGAAATACAGATCCAGTGGCGGCTACTGGTCTGTCAGAGAGGGGAAGCTCATTTTCGGCCTACATCATAAAATTGTCTATTTATTTAAAAGTAAATTCTGCCCTACGTTCCTTTTCAAGAAAATGGTCTGTGACCCTGTCGTACCAACTAGGAGTCTTTTCAAGTGACTTGACCAGTGTCCTCTCAATGGCCAGCAGAGCTAGGCTGCTTAAACGGCCTTGGCCCATTGTGTATATTAAACTCTGTAAAACTGAAACAAGGAATGTGGTGTATAATTGTGTGAAATGTATGATGAAAATCACGCAATTTCGCCAAGCAAATATCAAAGAAATAGGTTGCAGCAGTTTTTATTTCGACTGAACTTGAGAAATCCGCGATGGGACTGAGCGCGAAGAGCTTCAGTGATTCCTTATAGTACAGAATCGCTGTCAGTCAAAAGGAGATGCAGTCTTTCGACAGACCCTCCAATCATCACGCAGAAGCTCGAAGTCCGGGCCAGCCCACTTCCCCATTCACCCCCCAGAGACGCTGAGCGTCCGTGGGCGGGACATAATCGCAGCGTTTATCCAATGAGCGTCTAGTTTCGAAGCGCTGAAAAAAACCGTTCAAAGCAGCCCCATTGAAGTGAATGGACGCTGGGCTTCAATAGGGAAATGCACTGTGACGCTGCGGGAATGTATGAGAAGGAAATCGAGTCAGCCGACCTGCTATATGTAACTGATTCTGAACCAACTCGTCTTTGAGATGAACGTTTTCTAACGCATTTTTAGTCAATAAAATGTTAATACAATAGTACATATTTGACCATTAATTTTGTGACATTATAAGGGACCCGAGCTTCTCTTGCAGTCTTAAAGAAATCGCCTCTGAGATAAACAAGTATAAAACAGTTTAAAATATTTGTACATTAATTCATAAAGATTATAATATTTATATGCATGTTGGTTGCATGTCATTTTGCCAACATTACGGTAGTCAGTAGGTCATATTTATGAGGAACACTGATGCTCTGGTTGTTTAAAATTCACAAATTATTCCTTTATGATTTTATATATATGTATACTATGTGCAGCACTGATACTGGATTAAATGATTAACAGCATATTTAAATATATTTGTTGTTAGACTTAGTTTAAGTAGAGTATTTTATTTTGAACTGTATATAGAGGATCTGGATAAAGGGCAGAAACTACATTTCCCAGCAGCCACTGCACGTCCATTTTACACACCGCATTGTGCAATATACAACAGGATTACTGGCGGCGCTATTTTGTGTTTTGTGTATTTGTCCACAGAGTCTTGTTTGTCCTTGCACTGCTTGCACACAATGCACCTTGTGTGGTGAAGACACTTACTAGTCCTTAGCTAGGTGCTTTCTGTGATGTAGCTCCATGTTGTCTTGTGTAGCACCAGGGTTCTGGAGGAACGTTGTCTCATTTCACTGTGTACAGATATATATGGTTGAAATGACAATAAAAGCTTCTTGACTTGACTTCCATGTGACTAAACACAAACACCTGATTCCAATTCACTTCTGATTAGCACATTCATTCACACACACACACACACAGCTTTATTAGCCAGTGCAGCAAAACTGATTTCAGGTTTGGTTCTTAACAAAAAACACACACTTTTATTAAAAAAATTTATTTACAGAACTATATATATTATATATACACACACAACAACATTTAAAAACCAACATTTTTGACTTAATGTGCATCAGAGACACAAACACTTTGGTTTTGTTCATGAAAATATTCAAGGCAAGGAATCGGTTATAATGATTTCAGCATTATACAGTAAACAGTAAGCAGATGAAGATGCTACATGACAATAGATAAACATTATTTTACAAAGAATAAAAGTGCTGAAGCACTTCATAAAAAAATACCAGATTTCAGAAGGTATTACAGGAAAACTTCACAGGAAATTAGTACTAAGCAGTTTCTTCCTTCCAAACTGAAATGCGAACACCAGCTTTCACAAATGCTTCATTAGAATTGATTAGGAGGATGTTGATGATCTCAGGCTGTGTGCAGTGACATCATCACTCATCTGATCCATATCCTGCTATTCATATCTCCTCAGTTCCACTGCTGTATTATGGATTATCTTCTGACTGCAGGTTGAAGTTTCTGTGGATGTAATGTGGATCATCTGTAATGTGGATCATCTGCACTGATCTTCTGGATCACCTCTGTCTTTGGGATCATCTTCCTGATGTTGCTGTCATAGTACACAAACTGCTGTCCATCAAACAGACTAATAGCAGTGAACTCTGGGAAAGGTGGTCCTGGTGTGATTGCAGTGTTGAGATACTACAGAGCGTGAGGCTCTGAAACAATGTAAATGGTTTAATATTTACATAAAGTTAATAATTCACCTCAAACAGATCATATCATCATCATCAACCTCAAAGTGTGAAACAGGGACATGAGAAATCTTTTTCACCCATGAACTGGTCACCACAGAGTCCTGAACTAAACCCCATTAACTCCATTGAAATGAACTGGTTTACTGTTTAATCTCAAACACAAGATCTAAACATTACTGCAACTTTGGATGGAATTAAATGTTTTTTTTTAAAGGCTGCTAAAACAATTCTACAGTGAATATGTGTTAAAAAAGGTTTCATTTATTATGTGTGAGAACATTTCTGTATTTTCTTTAGTAAAATTGAGCAAGTCAGTAAATAAATTAGATCAGAAACGCTACAAATTTTTCCTCCTGATTTTGGTAAAGGTCTTCTGATGTTCCTACATGTATTTATGTAGAAAGAGCAGTGAACACGGTGATTTACCAACATGTGTGTGATAACTGCTTTGACAAAAACCTTTAATATCACTTAAAATTGTTATTTCAATACTGACAAAATCACAGCAACTGACTTTTTGGAGAAATCGTCCATTAAAGATCCTCAGAATGTTAAAGACTCGTAGTGACACAGATATTAACACATTTTACTTCAGTACTTTAGCACAAAGCGCACTGCGAGATTATTAATCACACATTCATAACTTTTTACATCACATTATACATAACATTTACATCAATAGACTTTCAGACGAGCTGATATTTAAACTCACCTGCTGAGGAGAGATGGAGAGAAGCAGTGAAGAAAAGCAGAACTGCCATTAACACACTTTATATAGAAATAAAAAATTATTATTCTTTTTATATTAGTATTATTATTGTTAGTAGAAGTATCTCTGTTTCAGTAGTTCGAGCCAAGACTGAGTTCATTGTTTTGCTGTCGGCTTCTTGTGCTGACAGAGAATTCATTATTTTCACTTCCCGAAAATTAATCCGGTCAGACTCCGTTTTCTTTTCTCCATTTGACCTAAAACTAAAGTCACATGCTTTTGCAAGAAACAAGACATGTGACATAACTACAAACTTCATTTTAACAGTGACGTGATGATTTGGTCCCGAAATGTTCTGCTGAGGTAGCAAAAAGCTGCATCCGCCTTAACTGAATACTCAAGCCAGTCTCTTTTCTGAAACCACGCCTGCAAAAATGACCTAATTTTAGTATTAAACAATCATGTCGGATACGTACTTAGTACGACTTGCAAAGGTCCATCTATCCCAAAATCATCCTGGCAGGTGGCATCATTCTGGTTGGAACCATTAATTAAAATTAATTTAAAAAGTGTTTTGGTAAATGTAAAGGTAAATTCAGGAGAGTGAATACCAGGAAAGCAACAAGACCAGATGGTCACAGGTCGGGTTCTGAAAGCCTGCGCCAGCCAGCACTGGTGTTTACTGAGAACAGTCTGTTGTCCCTTAATGCTTTAAACAGTCCACCATTGTCCATGTACTACAGTACAGTTCTCTCCATGCTCACCTCTAAGTTGGAGGTCCTAGGACTCAGTCAATGAATCTCCAACTTCCTGACAGACAGACCACAAGCTGTATGGGTGGGCAAACACACCTCATCCACCCTCACTCTCAGCTCTGGAGCTCCTCAGGGTTGTGTTTTAAGCCCCCTGCTGCACTCACTGTACACACATGACTGTGTGGCCACTTCCAACTTCACCACCATCATAAAGTTTGCTGACGACACTGTTGTGGTGGGCCTGATCTCCAACAACGACGAGACTGCCTACCTACAGGAGATTAAAAACCTGGAGAGATGGTGCCAGGGGAACAATCTTCCTACCTAACTACCTAACCTGCTGGACATCTACAGCAAGTTGTGCTGGCCAGAGCCAGGAAGATTGTGAAGGACCTCAGCAATCCCAACAATAGGCTCTTTTTATTTATTTATTTATTTTCTGTTGCATTCAGGGAAGCGCTTCCGCTCCTTACACGCAAACACAGAGAATGAGGAGGAGCTTCTTCCCGCAGGCCGTTTGGAGTTTAAAACAGGAAAAACCCAGCGACTAGAACATTTAAATATGTTTCTTGTTAGACTTCTAGATAGTTTAAATGGAGTATTTTATGTTCAATTCGAATTGAAGGGTAGAGACTAACCTTCCCAACAGCCACTGAAAGTCAATGTCACTAAACACACACATGATTCCAATTCACTGCTGATTAGCAAATACACACACACACACACACACACACACACACACACACACACAGGTGCAAACATGAACATGTGCGGCACTCAGGACTTGGTCTTTGCTCCCTTTACATGAATTACTGCAGTGATGCTGTGTGGTGTGAAAATGATCAGTCTGTGGAATATTGTCTCTGCTTTAAGAGCAGCTCGACACATGGACCAGCTGACTCCAGCTGCAGTCCACTCCTCGTGAATCTCCTCAAATTCTTCAATGGGATTCACTACTCCTTTTTCTCCCACATTTATTCTTCCATTCAAATTTAAATTAATGTGATTGGATACTGCACTCTGTGAACAACAGCTTCTTTACCAAGGACTTTCTGTGTCTTACTATTGGATAACTGTCAAGTCAGCAGTTTTCCCCCATGATTGTGGAGACTGAACCAGCCTGAGAGAACATTTAAAGGCTCAGGAACATTTGCAGGTGTTTGGAGTTAATGATCTGAATAGAGTGAAACATCACGAGTCTCCAATATTCAACATTTTCATAATATCATTTTCTGAGATACTGAATTTTGGGTTTTCATTATCTGTAAGTCGTAATCATCAAAATAAAAGAAATAAACACTGAAATATATCAGTGTGTGTGTGTGTGTGATATCTATAATAATATACCAGTCTAATTTTTTGTATTGAATTACTGCAATAAATCAACTTTTCAATGATATTTAAATTTATTAAGATGCACCTGTATATATGGAATCAGGGATGTGTGTGTGTGTGTGTGTGTGTGTGTGTGTGTGTGTGTGTGTCCTCACTCTTCACAGCACTCATTCTCTCACTTAGTCCCATAGAGATGCCATTATTGGTCTATAGTTCAGCTTCTGTCCTTCGCTTCTATGTTTTGTGTTTTCATTCAAATTCATGTGCACATCATAAAATCTTCTTACACACACACACACACACACACACACACACACACACACACACACACACACACACACACACACACACACACACACACACACACACACAGCTAAATTGGCCTACATCATTTTTTCTTTAGTAGCCAGTGCATCAAAAATCAGGTTTGGTTCTTAACAAAAATCACATTAAAAAAATAAAAAATAAATACTTAAAAGGCATAAGTGCACCAACTAACAGCAGAGATTCACCAGTATACAATACAAACCACCCTCCATTCTCCATACAAACCTTTATTATATTCTCCAACATTATAAACACACAGATCACTCAAAAAAAACAGCGTCTGCACAGTGGCGTCTCACATTTAGTCCACATGTGGAAAAAAAAGAAAAATAAACAGTAACTAAGTTTCTGAAAACTTATGACCATCAGGCTGAAGTAATCCACACAAACACACAAAGCAAAGTGTCCGAAAAAACTTACGTCCGCGATGCCGAGGGGGAGAGAGAGAGACAGAGAGAGAGAGAGAGAGAGAGAGGGAGAGAGAGAGACAGAGAGAGAGAGAGAGAGAGAGTTTGTGAATGGAAATTAAAAAATACCGCGACCGGCGGCACGGCGCGAAGCCGGAAAAAAAACCCGGAAGATCCAAAACCGAACCCGAAACCAAAACCGAGGGACAGAAAAGTCTCAAACGTGAACGGCCGAAGGGGGCGTGGCAGGTGCTTTCTCTGAAGCTCCTGGCTTCAACTCCTTACCGAGCGCCGCGCTCGCGTTCATCGCATAAAATTTAACAAAAAAATGCATATGAGCACTAACTAACAGCAGAGATTCACCAGTATACAATACAAACACCTGTAGTATCTGTAAGGTTTGATTTTCCGCCACTTTCGCGAGTTCTTCTGCGGCTGCACAGCGCCGATCCACATAACTGACGTTAAAATTTCTAATTCCCCCCCCCCTTGTGCTCGAGATATCAGGATTCTGCGACATAAAATCGACATAACCGATAAAAATGCGTAAAAAAAAAAATATATATATATATATATATATATACACACACACACACACACACACACACACACACAGGACAACATTTATATAAAAAAAAAATTTTGTCAATGTGCAAATACTGGTTTTGTTAATGCAAATATTGGAGGCAAGTGAACTGTTATAATTATTGCAGCCTTATACAGTAAACAGTGAAAAGATGAAGGTGCTACATGACAATAGATAAACAATCACTTATTTTAAAAAGAATAAAAGTGCTGAAGTGCTTTATAAAAAATACCAGATTTCAGAAGGTGTTTAAAACGTTACAGGAAATCAGAGCAGTTTCCTGCTTCCAAACTGAAAAGCGAACACCAGCTTTTACTGATGATGAAGTCTGATGTTTTGTGTCAGAATGCTGGATTAGATTCAATTGTGAAGATGTTGATGATCTCAGGCTGTGTGCAGTGACATCATCACCCATCTGATCCATATCCTGCTATTCATATCTCCTTAGTTCCACTGCTGTATTATGGATGATCATCTGACTGCAGGTTGAAGTTTCTGTGGAGGAAGTGAATGGAGGTGAAACACAACACAAACCCTGAGGAAGATTTGGTACAACAGCAGGAGACCACAGATGAAGAACATTAATATTCCAGATTACAGTGTAAACATCATCATGTCTTACTCACTCACTGCAGCAGGAACACACACTCTCACACTTTAGGAGTTATTGGAGGAAGAATCTCCTTCAGAGGCTGTAAAACATTCAAATCATCACAACGTGAAATCAAAACACTGCAGCACATAAACACTGTAGTGAATTTAAACATCATTTATGGATCATAAAGTTTCACTTACAGGCTCTGGCTGGAACAGGAACATGTTTGTGTCCTGAAACACAGATGATGAACATACAGTTATTATTAAATCTGTGCTCTGTGTTTATTCAGAATCAGATTATTGTTTTTTTATTTAACAATTGAACTAAAAAATATGTGAAATATTCATTAAATTCTGTTAAAAAAATTACAAAGTTTGAATCTGGTCTCTGTGAACTTCATACCTGTCTCTTTTTCTCCTTTCACCAGAGTTTTTCTTCTTCCAGACCACAATTCCAGCAACAAGAACAACGAGAGACACGACCACACAAACAATGATACCAATCTGTCCTCCATCTGATCCTCTACCTGAACCTCCATCTGATTCTCCATCTGATTCTCCACCTGTTAAATCAGAACAGAGTGTTTATTATCTGCTGCATCAGTAAATCAGTGTTCACTCTGTAATTCTGTAGTGGATCAGGACCTTTTGGTACTTTGAGCACCATCTCCTTCTCCAAGCTGCTGTGCTCAATCACACAGGTGTAGGTGTGTTTCTGCAGCTCCTCAGCTGAGACTTTCAGAATGCTCCTCTTCTGGAAGCTTCCATCCTGGTTGGGTAAAGTCTCTCTGAGCTCCACGTCTTCATACACGTCCTCTCCGTCCTTCTTCCATTTAATATTCAGTGCTTTAGGGAAGAAACCTGTAGCATGACACACCACCTCTGGAGAAGACGAGTTTTTCTGGAACACAGATGCTGCAGGAGAAACTGCAGAGACACAGAGACATAAATATAATAAACCCTGTGAGATTTATTTATTTATAAATGACTCGAGAAAAGATTATCTTTAGAAAACTCATTCTAAAAATGTAGGTTTTAGACTTCAAGTGAGCGATCAGTTGTAACTTCCTGCCTGATGCTACTATCAGTGTGTGTGTTGTAGTGAGGGAGTGTGTTATTAGTGTGTACACTATCAGTGTGTGTGTTGTAGTGAGGGAGTGTGTTATTAGTGTGTACACTATCAGTGTGTGTGTTGTAGTGAGGGAGTGTGTTATTAGTGTGTACACTATCAGTGTGTGTGTTGTAGTGAGGGAGTGTGTTATTAGTGTGTACACTATCAGTGTGTGTGTTGTAGTGAGGGAGTGTGTTATTAGTGTGTACACTATCAGTGTGTGTGTTGTAGTGAGGGAGTGTGTTATTAGTGTGTACACTATCAGTGTGTGTGTTGTAGTGAGGAGTGTGTTATTAGTGTGTACACTATCAGTGTGTGTGTTGTAGTGAGGGAGTGTGTTATTAGTGTGTACACTATCAGTGTGTGTGTTGTAGTGAGGGAGTGTGTTATTAGTGTGTACACTATCAGTGTGGTGTGTTGTAAGTTGAGTGGGAGTGTGTTATTAGTGTGTACACTATCAGTGTGTGTGTTGTAGTGAGGGAGTGTGTTATTAGTGTGTACACTATCAGTGTGTGTGTTGTAGTGAGGGAGTGTGTTATTAGTGTGTACACTATCAGTGTGTGTTGTAGTGAGGGAGTGTGTTATTAGTGTGTACACTATCAGTGTGTGTGTTGTAGTGAGGGAGTGTGTTATTAGTGTGTACACTATCAGTGTGTGTGTTGTAGTGAGGGAGTGTGTTATTAGTGTGTACACTATCAGTGTGTGTGTTGTAGTGAGGGAGTGTGTTATTAGTGTGTACACTATCAGTGTGTGTTTGTAGTGAGGGAGTGTGTTATTAGTGTGTACACTATCAGTGTGTGTGTTGTAGTGAGGGAGTGTGTTATTAGTGTGTACACTATCAGTGTGTGTGTTGTAGTGAGGGAGTGTGTTATTAGTGTGTACACTATCAGTGTGTGTGTTGTAGTGAGGGAGTGTGTTATTAGTGTGTACGCTATCAGAGTGTGTGTTGTAGTGAGGGAGTGTGTTATTAGTGTGTACGCTATCAGAGTGTGTGTTGTAGTGAGGGAGTGTGTTATTAGTGTGTACGCTATCAGAGTGTGTGTGTTGTAGTGAGGGAGTGTGTTATTAGTGTGTACACTATCAGTGTGTGTGTTGTAGTGAGGGAGTGTGTTATTAGTGTGTACACTATCAGTGTGTGTGTGTGTGTTGTAGTGAGGGAGTGTGTTATTAGTGTGTACACTATCAGTGTGTGTGTGTGTGTTGTAGTGAGGGAGTGTGTTATTAGTGTGTACACTATCAGAGTGTGTGTTGTAGTGAGGGAGTGTGTTATTAGTGTGTACACTATCAGTGTGTGTGTTGTAGTGAGGGAGTGTGTTATTAGTGTGTACACTATCAGTGTGTGTGTTGTAGTGAGGGAGTGTGTTATTAGTGTGTACACTATCAGTGTGTGTGTTGTAGTGAGGGAGTGTGTTATTAGTGTGTACACTATCAGTGTGTGTGTTGTAGTGAGGGAGTGTGTTATTAGTGTGTACACTATCAGTGTGTGTGTTGTAGTGAGGGAGTGTGTTATTAGTGTGTACACTATCAGTGTGTGTGTTGTAGTGAGGGAGTGTGTTATTAGTGTGTACACTATCAGTGTGTGTTGTAGTGAGGGAGTGTGTAATTAGTGTGTACACTATCAGTGTGTGTGTTGTAGTGAGGGAGTGTGTTATTAGTGTGTACACTATCAGTGTGTGTTGTAGTGAGGGAGTGTGTAATTAGTGTGTACACTATCAGTGTGTGTGTTGTAGTGAGGGAGTGTGTTATTAGTGTGTACATTATCAGTGTGTGTGTTGTAGTGAGGGAGTGTGTTATTAGTGTGTACATTATCAGTGTGTGTGTTGTAGTGAGGGAGTGTGTTATTAGTGTGTACACTATCAGTGTGTGTGTTGTAGTGAGGGAGTGTGTTATTAGTGTGTACATTATCAGTGTGTGTGTTGTAGTGAGGGAGTGTGTTATTAGTGTGTACACTATCAGTGTGTGTGTTGTAGTGAGGGAGTGTGTTATTAGTGTGTACACTATCAGTGTGTGTGTTGTAGTGAGGGAGTGTGTTATTAGTGTGTACACTATCAGTGTGTGTGTTGTAGTGAGGGAGTGTGTTATTAGTGTGTACACTATCAGTGTGTGTGTAGAATAATTGAAGTGTGTTACAGTAACACAGTAGATCACACACCTTTCCTCTCCATAAACACAAACTTCTTTATCCAGTCGATACACTCAGTCTCCATGAAGTTCCTCCAGTATTTAGCCTCAGATCTTACAGGATCCCATCTGTTTATAAAGATCTCAACTTCATCATTAACTGCAGTCCAGCTTCCAGTGTTCAGATCCAGACTGAAGAAATCTTCTCCATCATAACTGTACTGATCGTATCCTCTAGTGGTGCCGTCAACATTAATCTCACAGCCGTACATCCTCTGTAGAGTATGAATTCCTGCACGCACACACACACACACACACACACACACACACACACACAAGCAAACTGCTAAACTGCAGCTCAGTGGACACACTCCTGTTAGAACTTCATGTCTGTAGAATTCTGGAGAACAATTCAGGAAAGATCGAACTCTTGTGTGGTAGAAGTGAATGTGATCTTTCTCCTGGGCAATCAGATGTGATTTTGCTTTGCAACAGCAACATTTTTATATATTTATACATTAATGTATAAAACTTGTGGTTTGTGGAAGTGAGGTTTAAATTCACACCTGCAGTTACACCATAATGCAGTCAATGTGTGTGTTAATTATTAAAGTGGGGTGTGTGTGTGTGTGTGTGTGTGTGTGTGTGTGTTTTACCTTCAGTCTGATTAAACTCCTGCTTTATTACATCAGCCAGGTAGAGTTTGAAGATTTCCTGATTAACATGCTGCTTCTGAGTCTCTCTGTCCCAGTAATCTGCACTGATGTTCTGGATCCACTCTGTCTTTGGGATCATCTTCCTGATGTTGCTGTCATAGTACACAAACTGCTGTCCATCAAACAGACCGAGAGCAGTGAACTCTGGGAAATGTGTTCCTGGTGGGAGTCCAGTGTGGAGGTACTGCAGAGAGTGTGGATCTGTACACAATAATGAATGATGGACACAATTTAAAGCTAAAAACAAAAACAGAGCTGCTCCACTATAAACTGGATGATTGTATTCTGTCGACATTCAGCTTTTGCAGTGTTGCTCGGTACATTCACAAGAGCTCTAAACATTCTAAACCCAAAAGCCTCTACCAAAGTGAACAACTGCACCGTGGGGAAAAAAAAATGAATGAAACCGCCCCTCTGCTTGTTTACACTCAAAGACTGTTTTCCGGTTTTTTAGTTTTAAGTTCTAATTTTATAAATACACGTTATCTCTAAATAGGTCTTATAACAACCATCTAAAATGTTATACTTGAATACATTTGCGATAAATTAATTATTTGCGTTAATATTCGCAGTGACATATTATATAGTGATAAGTTTAATACTTTAGCAGCGCGCGACTTGTTCTGAATCTGCTGAAATACTGACAAACATCTACATCTGTATAAACTGTATTATATATATATGAAAACTCACCTGAGTGGACACGAAAAGAAAATACTGAAAGAAGCAGAAGATCCAAGAAAGCATTTCCATCCCCCATTTTTCAGAATCTTCATTATGACATTGTTTTGTGTAAAAAATATATATATATTTTTGAAAAATAAACTTCATTACAAGAAGCGAGGCGCTTCATTCACATAGACCGTCTCCGTCCTTAACGCACATGCACAGTGCGCTGCTTCTTCTTCTGCTGCTGCTTCTTCTTCTTCTTCTTCTTCTCGTGGTATTTTATTGCGGTTTGGCAGATCAACGAAAGGTGCATTACCGCCACCTACTGATCTGGAGTGTGGAGCGAACACAAAATAGGAAAAAAAAAAAAACCTTTACAAAAGTTTACGGAAATAAATAACTACCTATATTCTGTCTATAGTCCCTGTATTCTTAAGGTACTCAAATAACAGTTCAAGAGATCTCGATTGCCCATACTCGCATCCCAACCAATACCTTCAAAAAGATATTGCCCACTCCTATTAACCCTAATTCCTGAATCAACTGGAACCTGTCCCTTTCATATGCTGGACACTTATACAAGATGTGTCTCACTGTTTCCGGTTCCCCACACTTGTCACATTTACCCGATTCATGCTTACCTATTCTAAAGAGATCACTGTTTAATGCAGCGTGTCCAATTCTTAGCCGTGTGATGACGACATCCTTCCTGCTATTTCCCAATCTTTTCCTCTCTTTCCCAACTGTCTCCTGGATCAGGAAAAGATGTCTTCCATTAGTCCCACTGTTCCATATTTCCTGCCATCTTTTACACACTTCAGATGAGATCACTGCCTTGAATTCAGCTCTACTCAAAGCTACCTTAATGTCTATCTGAGAATTATTGAATGCTCTCTTTGCTAGCATGTCCACCTTTCATTTCCATCCACACCAACATTAACAGGTACCCAAAGAAAATTTACCTCCACCCTCAGCTGCCTAATTCTAAACAGACTTTGATTTTGCCTTGATTCGGATTTTCCACTCTTTAAGCTAGTGAGGGCTGCCATTGAGTCACTACAAATCACCGTTCTTTCTGGTTTGATTTCTTCGATCCACTGTAGGTCTCAGAGGAGGGAAGTAAAGGAGTACAAATACTTTGTTATTGTACTTAAGTAGATTTTTCTGGTATCAGTTTTTTACTCCACTATTTATTTTTCAGACTTTTTACTTTTACTCATTACATTTTTACACAAATATCTGTACTTTTTACTTCTTACATTTTCAAAACCGGTTCGTTACTTTAGTTTTAATTCATTGATTTGGTGAAATAAATTATTTATTTTCACTGCGTGCTGATTTCAGCCGAACAACTGATTTCCTGTTACTGGGCGTCTTTTTCACTCCGCTGGTGTATAAAGTCCTGACCCTCACTCACCACTAGATTACGGAGATAAGAATGAGCAGGCAGAAGGCAGTAAGAAGTTTGGGGTTAATGTGGATGAGACAGAGGGAGTCAGTGATGAGAACATGACTGAGAACAGACACATTCCTGATCATCATCTTTTCTCTGCTTGTGTTCTATATGTGGATCTTCAGTCTGGATACATTCATTAGGTAACAACATTTTTAATTCGTTTTGTATTAATATATATATATATATATTTGGCTGTCAAAATTCTAATTATTGTAAACGGCACTAAATGTTATTAACACACCATCAAGTCAGCGCGCATTTCTGTTTATACCATTATTATAAAATGTAAATACATAAATAAATAACTAAATATAAAAGGCGAAATTAAAACCTCCAGTAAAATATTTTTAATCAGTAAACTTTTGTTTTATTTCTGCGCCAAGTCTCAAATGTTTTTCCCTCATAATGGAAAAACGAACTTAAATTAATGTCTTTATTGATCGTACAGATAAAAATAATACATCATTCAAATCTGTAAAATGTCTATGATTATATATAAAAGCTTCTTGATTTGAAGAGGTGTGCACTTTCTCCGGTATCACCACATTAACTGTCCGTGTGGAAACATAGCAAAGGCTCTTAATGATGTCCACACGTCTCTGCACTGATACAGCCTTTATATTTAATCATTATGTATATTTACATAAATATCACATGCTGTAAATATGATACATGTTTATCTGCACTTTTTGCACTTCTGGTAGATGCCAAACTGCATTTCGTTGCTGTGTACCTGTACTATGCAATGACAAAGATCGATCGATCGATCTATCTATCTATCTATCTATCTATCTATCTATCTATCTATCTATCTATCTATCTATCTATCTATCTAATATTAATATGATATGAGGTCCAGTTAACAGCTAAAACAGGTAGAAGTAATAACTACTTTTTACTTAAGTATATGTCAGAGACAAAACTTCTTTACTTTCACTTAAGTAAAAATGTATAATCAGTACTTCATACTGCATCGTTTATACTTGTTGCATGTCAGTGAGATTATTTTAATAAACTCTTCTGTCTTCGTGTAGAAACATGAAACTCTACAGCGCCGTTTATTGGCCAATTAATATAATGACAACATAGAACTAAATCAGAACACTTTAGTGCCATCTAGTGGCCAATTAATGTAAGAACATTACATTGTTTTTAACCATGTATATAATGATTATATGAGGTGTTGAAATACAGATAAACAAGTATAAAACAGTTAGATATTTTTACATTAATTCATAAAGATTATAATATTTATATGCCTGTTGGTTGCATGTCATTTTGCCAACATTACCATAATCAGAAGGTCATATTTATGAGGAACACTGATGCTCTGGTTGTTTAAAATACACAAATGATTGCTTTATGACTTTATATTTGAATAATATGTGCAGCACTGATACTGGAGACTCCTTCAATAAATTATTAACATCTCATTTAAATATGTTTCTTGTTAGACTTCTAGATGTTTATGTGGAGTATTTTATTTTCAATTCGATTTGAAGGGTAGCGACTAACCTTCCCAACAACCACTGGAAGTCCATGTCACTAAACACACACACCTGTTTTCAATTAACTGCTCATTAGCAAATACACACACACACACACACACACAGGTGCAAACATGAACATGTGCAGCACTCAGTACTTGGTCTTTGCTCCCTTAACATGAATTACTGCAGTGATGCTGTGATACATGAAGATGATCAGACTGTGGAATATTGTCTCTGCTTCAAGAGCAGCTCGACACGTGGAACGTGACAGTTGTAACTCATGTTCTGGAGACGTCTGTCTGTGTAGTGTCTCTTAAAGCACTGACTCCAGCTGCAGTCCACTCCTCGTAAATCTCCTCAAATTCTTTAATGTGATTCACCTTTTTCTCCCACATTTATTCTTCCATTCAACTTTCCATTAATGTGATTGGATACTGCACTCTGTGAACAGCAGCTTCTTTACCAAGGACCTTCTGTGTCTTACTGCTGGATAACTATCGAGTCAGCAGTTTTCCCCCATGATTCGATTGTGAGGATGTTGATGATCTCAGGCTGTGTGCAGTGATGTCATCACCCATCTGATCCATATCCTGCTATTCATATCTCCTCAGTTCCACTGCTGTATTATGGATGATCATCTGACTGCAGGTTGAAGTTTCTGTGGAGGAAGTGAATGGAGGTGAAACACAACACAAACCCTGAGGAAGATTTGGTACAACAGCAGGAGACCACAGATAAAGAACATTAATATTCCAGATTACAGTGTAAACATCATCATGTCTTACTCCCTCACTGCAGCAGGATCACACACTCTCACACTTTAGGAGTTATTGGAGGAAGAATCTCCTTCAGAGGCTGTAAAACATTCAAATCATCACAACGTGAAATCAAAACACTGCAGCACATAAACACTGTAGTGGATTTAAACATCATTTATGGATCATAAAGTTTCACTTACAGGGTCTGGGTAGAACACGTCTGAATCCTGAAACACAGATGATGATCACACAGTTATTATCAAATCTGTGTTTAATCAGAATCAGATTATTGTTGGGTTTTATTTAACAATTGAAGTAAAAAATATGTAAAAAAAAAAAATCATTAAATCCTGTTTAAAAAATTACAAAGTCTAAATCTGGTCTCTGTGAACTTCATACCCGTCTCTTTCTTCTACTCACCAGAGTTTGTCTTCTTCCAAACCACAATTCCAGCAACAAAAGCAATGAGAACAACGACCACACCAACGATAATAACAATCACAATCAGTCCTCCATCTGATCCTCCACCTGTTAAATCAGAACAGAGTGTTTATTATCTGCTGCATCAGTAAACCAGTGTTCACTCTGTAAATGTGTAGTGTATCTATTAAAGGACCTTTTGGTACTTTGAGCACCCTCTCCTTCTCCAAGCTGCTGTGCTCAATCAAACAGGTGTAGGTGTGTTTCTGCAGCTCCTCAGCTGAGACTTTCAGAATGCTCCTCTTCTGGAAGCTTCCATCCTGGTTGGGTAAAGTCTCTCTGAGCTCCACGTCTTCATACACGTCCTCTCCGTCCTTCTGCCATTTAATATTCAGTTCTTTGGGCAAGAAACCTGTAGCATGACACACCACCTCTGGAGGAGCTGAGTGCTTCTGAAACACAGATGCTGCAGGAGGAACTGCAGAAACACAGAGACATAAATATAATAAACCCTGTGATTTATTTATAAATGAATAATTTAATTCAGTGTGTGTTGTAGTGAGGCAGTGTGTTATTAGTGTGTACACTATCAGAGTGTGTGTTGTAGTGAGGGAGTGTGTTATTAGTGTGTACACTATCAGTGTGTGTGTTGTAGTGAGGGAGTGTGTTATTAGTGTGTACACTATCAGTGTGTGTGTTGTAGTGAGGGAGTGTGTTATTAGTGTGTACACTATCAGTGTGTGTGTTGTAGTGAGGGAGTGTGTTATTAGTGTGTACACTATCAGTGTGTGTGTTGTAGTGAGGGAGTGTGTTATTAGTGTGTACACCATCAGTGTGTGCGTTGTAGTGAGGGAGTGTGTTATTAGTGTGTACACCATCAGTGTGTGTGTTGTAGTGAGGGAGTGTGTTATTAGTGTGTACACTATCAGTGTGTGTGTTGTAGTGAGGGAGTGTGTTATTAGTGTGTACACTATCAGTGTGTGCGTTGTAGTGAGGGAGTGTGTTATTAGTGTGTACACTATCAGAGTGTGTGTTGTAGTGAGGGAGTGTGTTATTAGTGTGTACACTATCAGTGTGTGTGTTGTAGTGAGGGAGTGTGTTATTAGTGTGTACACTATCAGAGTGTGTGTTGTAGTGAGGGAGTGTGTTATTAGTGTGTACACTATCAGTGTGTGTTGTAGTGAGGGAGTGTGTTATTAGTGTGTACACTATCAGTGTGTGTGTTGTAGTGAGGGAGTGTGTTATTAGTGTGTACACTATCAGTGTGTGTGTTGTAGTGAGGGAGTGTGTTATTAATGTGTACACTATCAGAGTGTGTGTTGTAGTGAGGGAGTGTGTTATTAGTGTGTACACTATCAGTGTGTGTGTTGTAGTGAGGGAGTGTGTACACTATCAGAGTGTGTGTTGTAGTGAGGGAGTGTGTTATTAGTGTGTACACTATCAGTGTGTGTGTTGTAGTGAGGGAGTGTGTATTAGTGTGTACACTAGACAGTGTGTATCACACACTTTTCCTCTCCAGAGTTTCTCTGCTGTAAGACACAATCTCCTTTATCCAGTCGATACACTCAGTCTCCAGGAAATTCCTCCAGTATTTAGCCTCAGATCTTCTCGGATCCCATCTGTTTATAATGATCTCAGCTTCATCATTAACTGCAGTCCAGCTTCCAGTGTTCAGATCCAGACTGAAGAAATCTTCTCCATCATAACCGTACTGATCGTATCCTCTAGTGGTGCCGTTACCATCAATCTCACAGCCGTACATCCTCTGTAGTGTATGAATTCCTACACACACACACACACACACACACACACACACACACACACACACACACACACACAGATTTTTACTATGCTCTGAGGTTTGGAAAGTGTGGATTTGGTATAATAAACTGCAGCTCAGTGTGTGTAGTGATTGTTCTGAGAGTGCAGGTGCTGACAGTGAAGAAATGACTGGTATTAAATGAAGATAAGCTCCTGTATGGTTCAGTAGTGCAGCAGGTAACAGTGTTTCCTCACAGCTCTGTGGTTCTGTGTTCAGCTCTGTGGTTCTGTGTTCAGCTTGGATCAGATCTACAGCAGATCTATATTTCTGGACATGTTTCTACATGTATCATACAGGACATTTCTGTATATGATACATGATACAGTCAGTGGTGCTGAACGGACCTTAATCTTCAGCCTCTCAATACACGCAGTGAACAATGTGATTCAAGGCTCTTCTCTGTGTGTGTGTGTGTGTGTGTGTGTGTGTGGTGTGTGTGTGTGGTGTGTGTGTGTGTGTGTGTGTGTGTGTGTGTGTGTGTGTGTTAGTCTTTAAAACTGTGTGTTTTTACCTTCAGTCTGTTTAGAGTCCTCCATCACATCACTCAGATAAACGTTTAAGATTTTCTGATCATGCAGATGTTTCTGAGTCTCTCTCTCCCAGTAATGTGGATCATCTGCACTGATCTTCTGGATCCAATTTGTCTTTGGGATCATCTTCCTGATGTTGCTGTCATAGTACACAAACTGCTCTACATCAAACAGACTGATAGCAGTGAACTCTGGGAATGGTGGTCCTGGTGTGATTGCAGTGTTGAGATACTGCAGAGCGTGAGGCTCTGAAACAATGTAAATGGTTTAATATTTACATAAAGTTATTGATAAGACATGCAGTTACTATAGAATATCACCTGCCATATTACTCTATACTTTCACAAGATAGCAGCTTAAAATACAGAATGATATCCTCTTTTTTTTTGAGGCCTGTAATAACGAAATATCTGGCAACAATCGGCTGCTGCCAAAACCTCTCTCAAATCAGCACAGAAAAAATCCTGTAACAGACCCATTACCTCAAACAGAACATTCATATCATCATCATCAGGCTCAAAGTGTGAAACAGGGTCATGAGGAATCTTTTTCACCCATGAACTGGTCACCACAGAGTCCTGAACTAAACCTTATTAACCCCATTAAAATGAACTGGTTTACTGTTTAATCTCCAACACAAGATCTAAACTTTACTGCAACTTTGGATGGAAATAAATGTGATGTTTTATAAGGCTGATAAAACAATTATACAATGAATATGTGTTAAAAAGGTTTCATATATTATGTGTGAGAACTTTTCTGTAACTGGATAAGAAATTTTGTCCTCTTGATTTTGGTAAAAGTCTTCTGATGTTCCTACATGTATTTATGTAGAAAGAGCAGTGAACACGGTGACTCTTTACCAACATGTGTGTGATAACTGCTTTGACAAAAACCTTTTATATAATTTTAAATTATTATTTCAATACTGACAAAATCACAGCAACTGACTGTTTGGAGAAATCGTCCATTAAAGATCCTCAGAATGTTAAAGACTCGTAGTGACACAGATATTAACGCATTTCACCTTTATTTCTTAACTTCAGTACTTTAGCCCATAAAGCGCACTGTGAGATTAATAATCAGCAGTGTTGGGCAGTAACACGTTACTGTAACGCAGTTACTTTTGACTGTAACTAATACTGTAACGCTTTTTAAATAAAGTAACTCCGTTAGCGTATGGTGCGTTTGTGGGGGTTACTTTTTTAAATGAATGAATTTGGGCTGAAGTGTAAACTACAGTCTAACCTGTGTACAGCAATGACGCAGTGTAGGATTGGTGGATGAACCACTGTAAACACGAAAAAGACGCGCTGTGGGCGTGTCTCCGTTTATTCAGGTCTGTGCGGCAGTAATGGCTAGTCGAGGCGAGAGCAAGATGAGTTTCTCAAAGTGGAAATATGCTCATTATTTCACTTTAGTTGAGTATTAAGACAAAAACTTTTTAGTCAAGTGTAAGCTTTGTCTTTCTGGTTCAAAGCTCGTATAAACCGCTCTCTCCAGAAACTCCATGCCTCGATGAAGCTAGAAGCTATGCGCTAACCCGGTGTTCTGTTCTACATTGTTGATCGTTTTCATACTTCAGCTGTGAAAGGAACATGTTTAAGAGCTCAACACAACAGCAGAAGCCACTTTAGTTTTTGATTGTGAATATATTATTCAGCTTGTTTTGTTCTTTATTTCAGAAATCCTTGTGATATATTCAGTTTGTGCTGCTCTGACTTTAATAAAATAGTGTTTAAGAATGACTTTGTGTTTAAGTCAGTTTTGTGTTTGTAGACCAAAACACATAAAAGGCATTAATGGCGAACATTAAAGAAGGTTCTTTAAAAAAGTAACTAAAAAGTTACTTTTAACAGTAACGCATTACTTTTTGGTGTAAATAATCAACCAAGTAATTGAGTTACTTTTTTAATGAATTAACTAGTACCTGTACTATTTCTTAGCAACTAGCACAACACTGGTAATCACACATTCATAACTTTTTACATCACATTATACATAACATTTACATCAATAGACTTTCAGACGAGCTGATATTTAAACTCACCTGCTGAGGAGAGATGGAGAGAAGAAATGAAGAAAAGCAGAAATGCCATTAACACACTTTATATAGAAATAAAAACTAATTATTCTTCTTATATTAGTATCATTATTGTTAGTAGAAGTATCTCTGTTTCTGTAGCTAGAGCCAATACAGAGTTCAGTCTTTTACTGCCGAAACCGGTTACTTCCCCAAATACCTCAAAGCTTTATCACAAGCTTTATCCAGTCAGAATCCGTTCCCTTTTTTCTACCTAAAACCAAAGTGTTCCACATTTAAACACTCATTAAACATTTTCTTTTACTCATTCTTTTAAATTATTCCTACTTACAGTGTCTCTGGTTTTAGAGTGAATGTGGAACATGATTAAAAACTGCTCTTGTGATGAAGCAAATGAGACACGTCCAGATTTTGAAAACAAGCTGGATGACCTCAGGGCACGGGGGGTTTCCAGAGGGACATTCAGAACTTCAATCTTCTCTGCGTCACTGAGACATGGCTGAACCCAGCCGTACCGGACCACCACATCCAGCAGGTGGAGATGTTCTCGGTTCTCCGTGTGGACAGAACACTGGAGTCAGGGGAGTCAAGGGGAGGTGTAGAGTGTCTGATGGTGAAAGACCACTGGTGCGACAGCACTTTCACGATCCTGCACACCAAATCTGGAACCATCAAATGTCGCCCCTTTTATCTCCCTCTGGATCTCAGCTCGGTCAGTCAGTGCGGTTTATATTCCAGTGTAAGCGGACACGGACACTGCGATATGGGATTTACAGAGACACTAAACTACACCAAACACAGCACTGTATACTGACATTGAACTACAGGTGGATAATTTTAATGCAGTTTTAATGACACATGAAACTCTACAGCACCGTTTATTGGCCAATTAATATAATGACAACTCAGAACTAAATCAGAAAACTTTAGTGCCATCTAGTGGCCAATTAATGTAAGGACAAAACAACGTTTTCACCCATGTATATAATGATATGAGGTGTATAAAACGTATATAAAGTTATTTATATACTCTGATATATATATATATATATATATATATATATATCAGAATAATATAAAGTTAATTATCTACATCAGGGGTCACCAACGGGGTGCCCGCAAGGACCACATGAGTCGCCCGCGAGCCTTTTCAAATAATAGCTGTTTCCTACCTTGTTAAATGATTGTTGATAATTATTGTGAGAAATCATTAACATGATCAGTGTCTTCACATAGATCAGGGAAGTCAAACTCAGTGTCAAATCCGGCCCGCGAGATGAGTTTATAAAGACCTATTATTATTGTTATTAATGTCGCGGCGATATGAAGCGCTGATAGCACAAACTACAGATCCCATAATGCAGCGCTTCAGCTGCCTCACCGAACACTAGACTACCTGGGAACATTCCAGCGTCAATCAAGTGGAGCTTCTGTTGATGTATTTAACTCTATTGTACAGTTATTGTGAAACAGCGCCTCACAGTGGTGAAGAGTGAAGTTGACTCTGAGTAGATGTTTACTGACACTGGCGGTAAACACGTGTGTGTTATTTATGGAGTGAATGTGGCTGTAATTAAGGAATTGAATCTGAGACGGAACTACGAGACAAAACATCAGGAGAAGCTGAAAAACCTGAATGCAGAGCAGAAGATACAGAAAGTAGAAGAGTTGAAGAAGAATCTGACATTTCAGTAGACGTGTTTCAACAGAGAACAATCACAAAGTGAAGCTGGTGTGAAAACAGATGAGAAACCAGAGTCTCATCAGCAGGTTATTTACTGAGGGAGAGTTTCTGAAGAGCTGCATGATGAAGCTGTGAGACGTCTGGTGTTTGACTGGAGATAGTTTTATGGAGAGCAAAATATATTGTTATTTAAAGTTTAAGATTATTTTTTATAAAATGGCATAAGAGCAAAGAAATCTGATTGTTTAGATGTGTTGATATTTTAACGTTTACTTAAAAGCACCATTTTTATTGATTTGTTCAGGTTTTTTTGCAGCATGTTCATATTTCTAACTTGTATCATTTTGACAGGAGAGATTGTTATGGAAAGTTAATTTTAAAGTTTAAGTTTATTTATTCTGGAATAATATTCATGTCTGTTTTTATTCATATTTATGTTTAAAAAAACATTGTGTAGTTTGTTTAATAACTGGTTATCCTGTTCGGCTCGTGACCTAAAGTGGGCTTTGAGTTTTGCCCCCTGTGCAATTGAGTTTGACCCTGACATAAATAAATATCAGTAATTATTAATGTGATTGGATACTGCACTCTGTGAAAAGTAGCTTCTTTACCAAGGACCTTCTGTGTTTTGCTGCTGGATAACTGTCATGTCAGCAGTTTTCCCCCATGATTGTGGAGACTGAACCAGCCTGAGAGAACATTTAAAGGCTCAGGAACATTTGCAGGTGTTTGGAGTTAATGATCTGAATAGAGTGAGACACCACCAGTCTCCAATATTCAACTATTTTCATAATATCATTTTCTGAGATACTGAATTTTGGGTTTTCATTATCTGTAAGTCGTAATCATCAAAATAAAAGAAATAAACACTGAAATATATCAGTGTGTGTGTGTGTGTGTGATATCTATAATAATATACCAGTCTAATTTTTTGTATTGAATTACTGCAATAAATCAACTTTTTAATGATATTCAAATTTATTAAGATGCACCTGTATATATGGAATCAGGGATGTGTGTGTGTGTGTGTGTGTGTGTGTGTGTGTGTGTCCTCACTCTTCACAGCACTCATTCTCTCACTTAGTCCCATAGAGATGCCATTATTGGTCTATAGTTCAGCTTCTGTCCTTCGCTTCTTTGTTTTGTGTTTTCATTCAAATTCATGTGCACATCATAAAATCTGCATTCTTACACACACACACACACACACACACACACACACACACACACACACACACACAGGACAACATTTTAAAAAACAACATTTTTGACTTAATGTGCAAATACTGGTTTTGTTAATGCAAATATTGGAGGCAAGTGAACTGTTATGATTATTCAGCCTTATACAGTAAACAGTGAAAAGATGAAGGTGCTACATGACAATAGATAAACAATCACTTATTTTAAAAAGAATAAAAGTGCTGAAGCGCTTTATAAAAAATACCAGATTTCAGAAGGTGTTTAAAACGTTACAGGAAATCAGAGCAGTTTCCTGCTTCCAAACTGAAAAGCGAACACCAGCTTTTACTGATGATGAAGTCTGATGTTTTGTGACAAAATGCTAGATTAGATTCAATTGTGAAGATGTTGATGATCTCAGGCTGTGTGCAGTGACATCATCACCCATCTGATCCATATCCTGCTATTCATATCTCCTCAGTTCCACTGCTGTATTATGGATGATCATCTGACTGCAGGTTGAAGTTTCTGTGGAGGAAGTGAATGGAGGTGAAACACAACACAAACCCTGAGGAAGATTTGGTACAACAGCAGGAGACCACAGATGAAGAACATTAATATTCCAGATTACAGTGTAAACATCATCATGTCTTACTCTCTCACTGCAGCAGGATCACACACTCTCACACTTTAGGAGTTATTGGAGGAAGAATCTCCTTCAGGGGCTGTAAAACATTCAAATCATCACAACGTGAAATCAAAACACTGCACATAAACACTGTAGTGGATTTAAACATCATTTATGGATCATAAAGTTTCACTTACAGGCTCTGGCTGGAACAGGTTTAAATCCTGAAACACAGATGATGATCACACAGTTATTATTAAATCTGTGCTCTGTGTTTAATTAAGAAGCAGATTATTGGTGTGTTTTATTTAACAATTAAAGTTAAAATATGTGAAACATCCATTAAATCCTGTTGCAAAAATTACAAAGTTTGAATCTGGTCTCTGTGAACTTCATACCTGTTTTTTTCCTCTTTTTACCAAAGTTTTTCTTTTTCCAGACCACAATTCCAGCAACAACAATAACAAGAAAAAGGAGAGACACGACCACACCAACGATGATCCCAATCACAATCAGTCCTCCATCTGATCCTCCACCTGTTAAATCAGAACAGAGTGTTTATTATCTGCTGCATCAGTAAATCAGTGTTCACTCTGTAAATGTGTAGTGGATCAGGACCTTTTGGTACTTTGAGCACCATCTCCTTCTCCAAGCTGCTGTGCTCAATCACACAGGTGTAGGTGTGTTTCTGCAGCTCCTCAGCTGAGACTTTCAGAATGCTCCTCTTCTGGAAGCTTCCATCCTGGTTGGGTAACGTCTCTCTGAGCTCCACGTCTTCATACACGTCCTCTCCGTCCTTCTGCCATTTAATATTCAGTGCTTTGGGGAAGAAACCTGTAGCATGACACACCACCTCTGGAGGAGCTGAGTGCTTCTGAAACACAGATGCTGCAGGAGGAACTGCAGAAACACAGAGACATAAATATAATAAACCCTGTGAGATTTATTTATAAATAAAATAAAATATAAAAAAAAATGTTTGAAGGAAGCTACAGGACATACATTAGGCTATATATGTATGTAAGAGTGTGTGTGTGTGTGTGTGTGTGTGTGTGTGTGTGTGTGTGTGTGTGTGTGTGTGTGTTGAAAAAATGTTATTAGTGTGTACACTATCAGTGTGTGTGTTGTAGTGAGGGAGTGTGTTATTAGTGTGTACACTATCAGTGTGTGTGTGTTGTAGTGAGGGAGTGTGTTATTAGTGTGTACACTATCAGTGTGTGTGTGTTGTAGTGAGGGAGTGTGTTATTAGTGTGTACACTATTAGAGTGTGTGTTGTAGTGAGGGAGTGTGTTATTAGTGTGTACACTATCAGTGTGTGTGTGTTGTAGTGAGGGAGTGTGTTATTAGTGTGTACACTATCAGTGTGTGTGTGTTGTAGTGAGGGAGTGTGTTATTAGTGTGTACACTATCAGAGTGTGTGTTGTAGTGAGGGAGTGTGTTATTAGTGTGTACACTATCAGTGTGTGTGTTGTAGTGAGGGAGTGTGTTATTAGTGTGTACACTATCAGTGTGTGTGTTGTAGTGAGGGAGTGTGTTATTAGTGTGTACACTATCAGTGTGTGTGTGTTGTAGTGAGGGAGTGTGTTATTAGTGTGTACACTATCAGTGTGTGTGTTGTAGTGAGGGAGTGTGTTATTAGTGTGTACACTATCAGTGTGTGTGTGTTGTAGTGAGGGAGTGTGTTATTAGTGTGTACACTATCAGTGTGTGTGTTGTAGTGAGGGAGTGTGTTATTACTGTGTACACTATTAGTGTGTGTGTGTTGTAGTGAGGGAGTGTGTTATTAGTGTGTACACTATCAGTGTGTGTGTTGTAGTGAGGGAGTGTGTAATTAGTGTGTACACTATCAGAGTGTGTGTTGTAGTGAGGGAGTGTGTTATTAGTGTGTACACTATCAGTGTGTGTGTTGTAGTGAGGGAGTGTGTTATTAGTGTGTACACCATCAGTGTGTGTGTGTGTTGTAGTGAGGGAGTGTGTTATTAGTGTGTACACTATCAGTGTGTGTGTGTGTTGTAGTGAGGGAGTGTGTTATTAGTGTGTACACTATCAGTGTGTGTGTTGTAGTGAGGGAGTGTGTTATTAGTGTGTACACTATCAGTGTGTGTGTGTGTTGTAGTGAGGGAGTGTGTTATTAGTGTGTACTCTATCAGTGTGTGTGTTGTAGTGAGGGAGTGTGTTATTAGTGTGTACACTATCAGTGTGTGTGTTGTAGTGAGGGAGTGTGTTATTAGTGTGTACACTATCAGTGTGTGTGTTGTAGTGAGGGAGTGTGTTATTAGTGTGTACACTATCAGTGTGTGTGTTGTAGTGAGGAAGTGTGTTATCACACACTTTTCCTCTCCAGAGTCTTTCTGCTGTAAGACACAAACTTCTTTATCCAGTCGATACACTCAGTCTCCAGGAAGTTCCTCCAGTATTCAGCCTCAGATCTTCTCGAATCCCATCTCTTTATAAAGATCTCAACTTCATCATTAACTGCAGTCCAGCTTCCAGTGTTCAGATCCAGACTGAAGAAATCTTCTCCATCATAACTGTACTGATCGTATCCTCTAGTGGTGCCGTCAACATTAATCTCACAGCCGTACATCCTCTGTAGAGTATGAATTCCTGCACATACACACACACACACACATACACACACACATACAAACACACACACACACACACACACACACACACACACACACACACACACACACACTGCTAAACTGCAGCTCAGTGTCTAGACACACTCCAGTTAGTACTTCATGTGTGTAGAATCCTGAAGAATAATTCAGGAACAATGAAGATCTCGTGTGGTGGAGGTGAACGTGATCTTGTTCCTGGTGAATTTTTATTTTATATTATTGCTTTGCAACATCTAATGATGACATCAAATACTTTAATGTATAAAACTTGTGGTTGGTACACTATAATGCAGTCAATGTGTGTGTTAATTATTAACGCTCTGTGTGTGTGTGTGTGTGTGTGTGTGTGTGTGTGTGTGTGTGTGTGTGTGTGTTTGTATACCTTCAGTCTGATTAAACTCCTGCTTTATTACATCCAGGTAGAATATAAAGATTTCCTGATTAACATACTGCTTCTGAGTCTCTCTGTCCCAGTAATCTGCACTGATGTTCTGGATCCACTCTGTCTTTGGGATCATCCTGCTGATGTTGCTGTCATAGTACACAAACTGCTGTCCATCAAACAGACCAACAGCAGTGAACTCTGGGAAATGTGTTCCTGGTGGGAGTCCAGTGTGGAGGTACTGCAGAGAGTGTGGATCTGTACACAATAATGAATGGTTTAACAATTAAAGCTGAAAACACAAAGATTCAGCGCCTTTTACAGTGTTGCTCTGTACATTCTCAAGATCTCTAAACATTCTAAACCCAACAGCGCCTCTACGGGCCAACTGGAACAACTGCACCGTGAGAAAAAAAATTAAAGAAATAAACCCTCCTCTCTGCTTGTTTACATTTCAAGGCTCCCGTGTTTTCCGGGTTTAGAGTTTAAGTTATAATGCCAAAAATGCACGTTATCTCTATCTAGATCTTATAACAACCATCTAAAATATGTGATAATTTGCAACATTTGGGATAAATTCATTCTTTGTGTTAAAGATACGCAGTGACAGATATTATATAGTGATAAGTTTAGTACTTCAGCAGCGCGCGCACTGCGGGATAAATAATGACTTGTTCTGAATCTGCTGAAATACTGACAAACATCTACATCAGTACAAACTGTATTATATTTATTTATTAAAACTCACCTGCTGAAGAGACACGAAGAGAAAATACTGAAAGAAGCAGAAGCTTCAAGGAAGCAATTCCATCATCCATCTTAAAGAAACTTCATTATTATATTGTTTTTGTGTTTAAAAAAAGAAAAAACAATCATAAACAAACGTACAAAGCCCTATTCGGAAGGGACTAACATATCCGCGTTTATCACGAAGGTAGGAGTGTCTGCGTTTTACATGTGGGCGTGGCACAATTGCGTGTGGTCATGTGACCGATCAATAGTAAAATGGCGGCGAAAAAGAAAGCGAAATTATTTTTTTATAAAGATATTTTGTATTTGTTCGCAGGGTAGCAAACACACCTACATCCAATTATTGGTGCGCAGAAAGCAGAAACTTGAATACCGGTGCGCTAGGGTTAGTACGGTAGTTCACGTTGACCAAAACACACAAGAAAACGCGTTTTGGAAAAAACATTTTCGGCAATCACAGACATTCGTATTCGGACGGGATTAGATTTCGAGTTTGCTGAAAAACAGGAGGTCATTTGCTCTGGAATTTTTACAGAGGTCGTGTGAGAGAAAGACAGACATGGGATTAAAATCACAAAGTACCTCTGTGAAACAGAAATTTCTCTAACGACCCCCTGTAAAACCAGTCCCTCCGAATAGAGTTTATGTTTATACATCATTCGGGTAAAACAGGTTTCTGGGGTGAAAGTCTGCCCCCACGTGGTTGAATATAAAAATGAATGCTCTGAGTTCAGAAACTGCACCGTGCAATATCACATATGAACAGATGACGTCACTCACTGTTAAATCCTCATTGGGTTTTTTTTTTTTTTTTTTTTTTTTGGAAAAGTGTGACTGCCGGTAGACTGAAGGATGATGCAAGAAAAGTTTTTAATTACCAATGACACTTTAAAGTCTCTCCACTGTTAGAAAGGAGTTCTATGGTGTTGTGCATTAATGAGTCCAGCATGATGAAGACACTTTTAATATTGACGAGTTTCCTACTTTCCACTTTAGCAGGTAAGAAGTGTTTATTCTTTATTCTATAGTTTATGGGTTGAGGGTAGAGCTTTGTGGATATGATCCTGAAATGGTAACACCTTCCATACTGATGTTGTATAGAGATGATCAATTCTTCAATCAAATGTCAACCCTATCCAACTATATGCCTCAATACCAAACACAAACATTTTCATTCTCCACATGCATTCTGTCACATGGTCATATATCTTTGCATTGCTGCAGATCTTGTGATCCATCCATTGTAGTCTATGTGATATTAATAATGATGGCTTTTAAAAACACTGTGAATATCAGTATCAGCAGAACTTGGTATCAGATTGGAATGGAAACGTGGTACCGTGAAATCATCTTTGTGATTCCTGTATTATAATTTCACTCATTGCTGTTTCTCGTGTTTGCAGACACACACACTCTACACTACTTCTACACTGTCGTCACAGCACAACTCAATTCCTCCATCAGCTCCAAAACCCAGTTCACTGCCGTCGGTCTGCTGGACGGAGAGCAGTTTCTGTCCTACAGCAGCAGCAGCGTGAAGCTCAGTGTGAAGGACTGGATGAAGAAGACTGAGGCAGAAACGTACTGGAGGAGTGAGGCACAGGACATGCAAAGCAATCAGGACAACTTCAACAGCATAATGAGCACAGTGATGACCAGCTTTAATCACAATGGAGGTAAAAATACACACCATACAATGACTTTCTGACCGGATCTTGAACGCTGAGCTTCCACCTCCCAGTGATCCCAGTATTCATCCCAGTATTATTACATGTAATTTTCTGTTACATAATTGAGAACAAACTATCCATCGAAGGACAAAAATGTACATCTGGTTTCCAGTTGGCACTGTAATGTGACCACCTTTGGGGGGGTGGAGCGTAGTGGTTAAGGCATTAGACTTTAGATCCGTAGGTCAAATCCCAGCCACATCAAACTGCCACTCTTGGGCCCCTGAGCAAGGCCCTCAACTCCATAGCTGTTGATGGTCTGAAGTCCACATACTTTGAGATGTAGACCTCTTGGAAAATGATTTCCATAACCAAAAGCCATTTTTAAAGTTTTATAGTAAATGATGAATCATTTGTAGTTTCAATGTCATCAGCCGGAAATCGCAGCAGTACATGTTACAGTAAGCAGTAAAAAAATGGACTTCCCTGATTTTTTTTTTTGGAATCCTGAACAGTTCAGTTTATCGACAGTTCCATGTCTGAGAGGAAGTGAGATTCGTTGGTGGTCAGATGGCTCAGGTTTGTAAGTTCATGGAAAGAGAAATTCCCCGAGGGAAACCGAATTCAAGAAGTCGAGCGTCCAAACGATACTTTTCTAGTCTAATAATTAATAATGAGAAAATGATATCATAATAATAATAATAATAATATTTCACATTCTGTTTGTTGTTCTGTTCAGGCAAATGTGGAATAAAAGGGTCAATAAGCTACAGCTCAGTAACGTCATTGCACTCATGTTGCCTCTGTGTGTGTGTGTGTGTGTGTGTGTGTGTGTAGACATTCACACTCTCCAGAAATTCTACGGTTGTGAGCTCCACGATGGCGGCACCACCAGAGGATACGATCGGTTCGGTTTTGACGGAGAAGATTTCATCAGTCTGGATCTGAGCGCTAAATCTTGGGCCGTGGCGAAACCTCAGGCTGAGATCCTGAAAAAGAAGTGGGATTCGCACCGCTGCACTTTGTTCCGCGAAAGCTACCTCAAGAACGAGTGTGTAGATCTGTTGAAGAAGTTCACGTCTCAGTGCAGAGACACTCTGGAGAGGAAAGGTGAAGTGTGTGTGATCTGCTCTGTTACTATAACACACTAAAAACACACACACACACACACACAATTTACCTGCTTGTGAAACCTTCTCATGTTATTTCTAAAATAAACCTCAGTCTTGTAATATTTATGTCTCTGTGTGTCTCTGAAGTTTCTCCCACGGCTTCACTGTTCCACAAAAGCTCGCCGTCTCCAGGGGTGGTGTGTCATGCTACAGGTTTCTTTCCCAAGGCAGTGAATATCTCCTGGCTGAAGAACGGAGAGGACGTGTATGAAGACGTGGAGCTCAGTGAGACGTTACCCAACCAGGATGGAAGCTTCCAGAAGAGGAGCATTCTGAAAGTCTCAGCTGAGGAGCTGCAGGAACACACCTACACCTGTGTGATTGAGCACAGCAGCTTGGAGAAGGAGATGGTGCTCGAAGTACCAAAAGCTCCTGATCCACTACAGAGTCACAGAGTGAAAGTTATTGATGCAGCAGGTAATAAAGACTCGGTGTTGATTTTACAGATGGAGGAGCGTTTTGGATCATCGCTGGTGTGGGCGTGGCTGTCGTCGTTATTGCTGCTGTTTTTGCCGGAATTGTGGTCTGGAGGAAGTAGAATTCCGGTGAGTGGAGGAAGGAGGAAGATGTGAAGAACAGATTGAGAGAAATGTGGATTTGAGGATAATCTGATGTCACCCTTTGTAAAGTTCAGTTCCTCTGTAGGCCAAACACAGTGCACAGATTTTTATTATATCTGAATCGTTTGAATGTTTCGGAGATTCTCGAGGAGCTTCCTCACCCTCTCGCATGTCTAACTGTGATTCTCTTTCTTTCTGACAGAGTAAGACATGATGTTAACATCTGGAATAACAATCTGTTTGTGAAGAGAAAAAAACAAGAAGAAGAGCCTCACCTCATCCAATCTCACCTCAGAGCTCATCCTCTTTCTTTCCATGTGATCTAAGAGGTGATGAATGAGATGATGAGGAGGACATTAAGGATTAAATATTGTTCACACACACACACACACACACACACACACACACACACACACCACACACACACACACACACACAAGAAGGTGCTTCTCTTTTGGCTATTCTGTACGGTGTAATAAGGCCAGTCGAATACTACAGTATATCATACAGTATTAATTGTAATATAAATGCTATTATGGGATTCATTTTTAATTCCTGATTGTTACGGATCAATTACAGCGACGTCATTTGTAAGGGTTGATTTCAAAAACTGATTGTGTACAATACCAGATACTGTAATTGTAAAAAAAACGGATCAAACTGCCAACATACGTTTAGTTGATGTTTTAAGGTCAAGAGATTTGTTCATCCTGACGTTCAAGGAAGGAGACTGATCCCAAATGATCTTTATTTATCGCCGACGTATTGATCTTTGATCTTAAATAATACTTTTTCTTGTTTTAACAAGTAATAATGTAGAATTAGTACCATGTAGCAGTGTAAATGTAGCGTCAGTTAAGGCAAATTCTACATTAATTTATAATCTCGAAATTGTTATTAAAGTTGAATTAAGCTCATTGTTGTGTCCTGCGACTTGAAATGCATTTGATAAATGCCTAATGTACCATTATACATGATACGCTGTGTTTCTGACAGTCCTTTCTAATGTAATAATGAATGTTTCTATATTTATACTGTACATACATTTTGTATATAAAAGAATGCAATAAAATCTATTTTAAAATATGAATTTCTTTGAATGCATTTTATTCACCAATAATAAGGTTATGTGTTACATTAATCCATTTTTTACTGTAGAGTTATGAGTGAATCACTATAAAAAATGCTGCTGTGAGCATGATTTTGAATAACAGCAGCTCTGACAGTATCGTATTTCTACATTGCATGCGTTATATGGCCAGAAGTTTGTGGATACATAACCATAACTTTGGTATGTGCTTTTTAAATATCCTATTCCACATTTAGTTCCCACTGGATTTCATAGAAGGGCACTGTGGGAGACTTTCCAGGACAGAGAACAATATACTAAAGTTCAGTACCAGAAGTATGCATATGTGAGAAACACTTGAAAGCACATCTAATTCCCACATGTCTGAGGTGAGATGTATTAATTTCACAGTAAGATGGCCTGGTCCACAGTGCAGCTAGGTCACGTGGGATGTCAGTGAGTCCAACTGCAAAATTGCAGAGTTGCAGAAAAAAAGATGCATCTGCTCTTGCATTTTTGTCACCAGCCATCATCCTACTGAACCCTACACTGAACCATTAGGAACCTGAAGTCTCATTGTCTTCCTGAGGTTGCTCCAGCTTCAGTCACCTCCCACCTCATGAAGATTATGGACTTTAAATAAGTAGATGCCAAACTCGCAAACATCCTGAACCATCTAGAGACGTACAAGTGCCAATTGGATCCCACTTCATGTGGAGTTTTGACATTGGACCTCCTTGAGTGTTTAAAGGCTCTGGCATGGAGAAGCTGGTGTTGGATCTGTGATGATCACAAATGTTATTTTATGAGTTGCTCAGTAGCTCCTAGTTTTATAACCATATAGACTGTAGAACTTATAAACTTATATACTTATAATCTTATACTCCAGTGCTCATGTTAGTTCTCACTCTCCAGTGTTCTGTAGTGTTGAAAGATTTATGATCAAACTCTTGATGTCACCCAAATGAGGATGGGTTCTCCTTTTGAGTCTGGTTCCTCTCAAGGTTTCTTCCTCATAACATCTAAGGGAGTTTTTTCTTTCCACAGTCTCCATGGTGCTCATCAGGGATAAACACACACCGTTCACCTTCACTGTTGATTTCTGTAGAAACAATGTCTGTTGTGAAAAGCGCAATAGAAATAAACTTGACTTAAAACCTGCATCCTTTAATTCTTTTCTGTAACTGATGACATATCTTAAATCCTGAATTCTTATTGGTCCGATTGAAGAACCACCCATAGCTTTAAAAACAACCCTCACCTGGTTTTCTTTGATTTCAGACGTTTTTTGCTCGCAAGACAGTTACTGGATTAACGCACTTATTTTTTCAGACTGTCTTTGGCTCAGGATTTGGACCATAAAATGAAGGTCTACAGTGATGCAGTGAAAGCTTTGCTATTTCTCTCACTGGTTATTCATTCTGCATCAGCAGGTGAGTTTAGAAATTAAAACTATCAATGAAACAGAAACCTGTATTATAAAGGATTTGCTTCAGCAACACACTTAGTAATATTGTAGATTTTCTGGTTTGTATGTTAGAGATATTTTCCCAATATGCGACAACATTTTTTTTTTCCTATTTACAGTTCTTCTCAGATGCTTTGGAGCTTTTTCTCAGATCAGAAATGAAATTCTCAAAACTGCTTGTTCCTCAACATAATTTAGTCACTTGTGCTCATCATAAGAACATTTCTTGTTGTTTTGATCAAATTGTGAACACTTTTGTACATTAATTTAATGTATTGTGTACGAGTGTCTGCTGTTTCCTACAGTATCAGTTGTTCATGTTCATCTTGATCACAATATATTCTACTGGTTTCACCTGAAGAGTTTTAACCACCAAAAACATCTCAGCGTCAGTTCATTGTGTACGTCATTGAATGCAAAATGATTAAACCAGTTGTCAGAATCTGTCATCTAACATTTCTATCAAACTTTTATTAGTAAATGTGATGAATTGTGCAGATGAGTCTTAAACGTCACTAATGAAGGCGAGTTTACGGCATCAGATCAACCAATTATCAACCAGGTGTCTAAAACAGGTCAAAGGTGAATCTGGTGAAGCTTCAGTTAGAAGGTGACTACAGACGGAGCAGAACACAGAATTATACATTCTGTAAACGGATGAACAACTAAGAAACAAACAAACATTCAATAGTACAGTACAGAAAAAGTGTGAATCCTGTCTGGTCTCTTACAATCCACCAAACAGAAGGATATCAAATTTTGTGCATTTTTAATCACTCTGATCCAAACCATAGTTTATATCAAGAAATCCTGAAACTGTGCATCATACTGAAAACACAAGAAATGCCTCAAAGCATCTGAGAAAAACTGAAACACAAAGCCTATTTAAGTCACGTTTTATAATGTATTTTATTTTTGGTCTTGGTTTTGGTCTGTGTGGTCTGTAAATAGACTATAAGACCAATTTTCATTGTCACTTAGTGCATATGTGTGGGATGAACCAAAAAAGAATCTGTTTTTTTTAAATTATTATTATACCTTTATTTAACCCAGAGGTCCCATTGAGATTCAGAATCTCTTTTACAAGAGAGACCTGGCCAAGGTAGCAGCCAAATCACAACAAATGCATACATAACAAACACCAAAAGTACATTTATTAACGACTTTTGTTGCCAATACAATTGAAATAGTCACTCATTCAACATATATGAAAATATATATTGCATAGTCTTTCCTTTATTTATAAATAAAAAAAACATATATTCTTCTGAACAAAGGTAAACATCTTTAACTTTGTTATAAAAATAGGAATTGCAACTACAGTGCAAATATCTTTTTAGGCTGTTTACTTTCCACCGACTGTGAAATTTTGTTAGTGCTAACTGCTAGTAGAAGAAATGGGAGAATCATCAATACTTGTCTCTCGCATGTCATCAAAATTGTGGCAGGGGTAATGGCTGCCTCTCAGTGTTATGGCTTTTTTTTTTCTTTTTCCTTGTGTGCAAGCATACTTGGTAATAAAGCAATTTCTGATTTTGATTCTATTTGCAAGGCATTAAAGCAAAGCATCCATGAGTAAGGCACAGGGTCTTTTGAAAACATATTTTGTTTTATGTATCTATATTTTTAAATAATTTCAAATATATTTAATAAGATAATGGTTTACTCTGTCAAGAGCCAGAAGATCTGTGTATGTGTTTTACCGGTGCAGAGTTATTTAGCAACCCAACAATCTATTCCGATTTTGAGCTCTTCAAGATAAGCAGTTGGTGCTCCTGAGGTTTTAAGCATGTTTTGAAGGATGTACTTGGTATTGATGATTTATTTGTCATGCATGTTTGTATAGCATAATGTGTCATAATTCTAACTTTGCTGAATGCATTTTACTTTTTTTTTACTTTATATTTGATGAGTGTTTCTAAAAATGTACACTTTTACAGACACACACTCTATGCAGTTCCTCTTCACTGTAGTCACAGAAATAAAGCTTCCAGAGTTTTTCGCTGTGGGTCTGGTGGATGGAGAGCAGTATGTGTACTATGACAGCAACATCAGGAAAGCGATCCTAAAGACAGAGTGGATAAAGAAGTTTGATGCTAATGTTCATAAAAACTGGATCAGGAAATTCAATCAGGACAATCAGGCGTGGTTCCAACACAAAGGGGCTGAAGCACTGAAGAGTTTTAACCACACTAAAGGTAAAACACAAACACAATTAATGTCCATTAATTAATTAGATGTTTTTTCAGTTGCTACAGTCTAATTTTTATCCAGCCAGTTTCATAATGAACAAAGAGATTTAACTGATCATTATAAAAGAAAAAACTGTTATGTGACTTCAGCAAATCATCTCTCACATTAGATCAGTCAGACCCTCTGTCGGTTAGAAACCTATAAATGCTCCTGCTCCCCCTCCCCTCCTTATGGTCATTTAGAATTCTACTCTAAACTGCTTCTGGTCCTGCAGTTTGATCATGGCCAGTGAACAAGGGGAAAAAAATACTTTGAACACAAGGACAAACCTAAAGCACACCCTCATAGTGTGCAGGGGGACACTCAGGGTATACCAATGAAAAGCCCTCTAAAACAACATCACTGGACAAATCCACTCTGATGCAACCAAGATTCTCAGTAAGACACAATCTGGCAAACACCAAATTTAAAAACATGGTCATGGAATAGAGAGGTATCTCAGGGAGAAAGTATCTAATTTATCTAAGAATAAATCTAATATATCTAAAATAATCCAACCTAAACTCTAGATAGGGGCAGGAAAAAAGGGCATGTGAGTTGAAAGTCTCAGAAAGTCCTACAAAATTTCTAAGTGACAGAGGACAAAAGAAAGAAAGAAAATGTAGTTTAATCATGTTTAATTAGACAGTATTGAAAGAAATTGGGCTTGAATTGACACTTGTCTCTTTCTGCAGGAGGTCTTCATACAGTCCAGTACATGCATGGATGTGAACTTGATGATGATGACACCACTCGAGCATATTACCAGGATGCTTATGATGGAGAAGATTTCATCAGTCTGGATTTGAACTCTGGAACCTGGATCACAACCAAACCTCAAGCTGATATTGTTACAAACAAGTGGGAGACTACAGGACGCGGGGCTAAATACTGTAAAGATTATCTACAGCATGAGTGTGTTGAAACATTGAGGAATTTCCTCTCTCATTCCAGAGAGGTTTTGGAGAGGAAAGGTAAAAAACAAGTAAAGCTGCTCTGCAACTGCATCTGCTA
Organism: Silurus lanzhouensis; assembly: GCA_039877035.1. Classification (NCBI taxonomy): domain Eukaryota; kingdom Metazoa; phylum Chordata; class Actinopteri; order Siluriformes; family Siluridae; genus Silurus; species Silurus lanzhouensis. Next base: position 168,338 of record JBCEWE010000548.1, read on the forward strand.
CAGATAAACATGCAGATTATATTTCAACAGAGAATTACACCTCTGTTTTCATATTTAAATGTTGGGTGACTGAATTAAGAACAGAGGTTAATGGAGTGAACCAATTACCAGATTAGATACATTAAATGTAATAGTTAAGAAATAAAGCCATATTTGTCTATTTAATTACATATTACTTCATTCTTGTGTGAAGGCTTTTACAATATTTTAGATATTAGAAACTAAAACTACTTGATTGATTTTTAAATCAAAAATAATGTTTCAACATATAAAACTAAAGAAAATAAAACTGAAATTAAAAATCAAAGCAAAAAAAAAAAAGTGCTTTTAAAAAACGAAAACTATACTAACACTGATATGCGCACACATTCACACACATATACACAAATACAATCATTTCCTTATTTATTAGAAAAGAAAACACATTTAGCAAACAGACCTGCACATCACAAAAACTTTTCATATTATTTATAAGCAAAAAATAAAATAATCTTTTCCTTCTATTTATAAAATAATATTTTTGACAGTTTGGTTTTATATTTTATAAATGGCTCTGTGTGTTTCTGCAGTTCATCCTGAAACGTCGCTGTTCTGGAAACACTTGTCTCCTCCAGGGGTGGTGTGTCATGCTACAGGTTTCTTTCCCAAAGCACTGCTGATCTCCTGGCAGAAGGACGGAGAGGACGTGTATGAAGACGTGGAGCTCAGAGAGACGTTACCCAACCAGGATGGAAGCTTCCAGAAGAGGAGCATTCTGAAAGTCTCAGCTGAGGAGCTGCAGAAACACACCTACACCTGTGTGATTGAGCACAGCAGCTTGGAGAAGGATTTAGTGCTGCCTGTGAGCGAGAGACGAATCCTGAGAGGTCGGAGAAACACTTTCCTATAAATCTACACATTTACAGAGTGAACACTGATTTACTGATGCAGCAGATAATAAACACTCTGTGATGATTCAACAGATGGAGGATCAGATGGAGGATCAGATGGGGGACAGATTGGTATCATCATCATTTGTGTAGTCGTGGCTCTCGTTGTTCTTGTTGTTGCTGGAATTTTCATCTGGAAGAAGAAAAAATCTGGTAAGGGGAAGAAGACTGATAGTATTTATTAAAATATATTTTTTTATACATGTACATTTTTTTTTAAGTTTAATTGATAAATTAGACACAATAATAATCTGATTCTGACTAAACTCAGTCTACAGATTTAATAATAACTGTGTGATCATCATCTGTGTTTCAGGATTTAAACCTGTTCCAGCCAGAGCCTGTAAGTGAAACTTTATGATCCATAAATGATGTTTAAATTCACTACAGTGTTTATGTGCTGCAGTGTTTTGATTTCACGTTGTGATGATTTGAATGTTTTACAGCCTCTGAAGGAGATTCTTCCTCCAATAACTCCTAAAGTGTGAGAGTGTGTGATCCTGCTGCAGTGAGAGAGTAAGACATGATGATGTTTACACTGTAATCTGGAATATAAATCTGTGTGTGGAGAAAAATCCAGCAGAAAAATTCATGTTTCTGATTTTCTTTATTATTATGTCTTTATAGTGATTAAGTGTGTATCTGTATATCAGGAGTGTTTGAGCTTCTTTCCAGTGTAAATGTATATAAATGATTAAATGTAGGATGAAGATCAGATCAGATCATAAAATCAGTACCTGATGGTGTGATTTCTGGATTGAAGCTCTGAATGCAGTGAGATTTTCCTCAGCAGCTGATTAGTGTGAATGTTGTTCAGATGTGAGGGATGTGGAAGAGATTTGAGTAAAGAGTAAAAGAACAGGAGTGAACACAGCAGAAGCAGGAGTTCATGCTGAATGATCACAACTCCAAACGTTTCTTTACTCCACAAGCGCAAAACATAAAGATACGAAACCACACGCCACTGATTACATTCTTTACATTATTTATTACTCAACCAAATTTAATACAATCCATTCAACACATTTCTCACATCTGTACAACCCAAATCTCCCATAAAGCATCTGTTCTGTCACTGAAACAATCTGAATGAAACGATTTTCTTTACTCTGTCTGACAGATTAATAGCATTATTTTAAATTGCTTTCATTTTTCAGTATTTATTTTGTTTTTATTTATTCACTGTTGTACTCTGAAGATCAAGTGTAACAAAATCTTAAGAATTCATTCTATTACAGGTATATCTAGAATTATGACAACCTTAATAAAGAATAGAATATGTGAATATTTTGTATATTAGTTCATAACTACTTAAACCCACTCCAGTCACACAGTTATTAATATTATTGATGAATTAATGGGATGGAATTCCTGCACATGTCCTTTTTCACTGAAACTATTGCACTTGCACATCAACCACCTTATGTGGTTACTGTTTACTGTCATAAGCATTACCTTGTATATACACTTTTTTTTCTCATATGTATATATTTTATATTTTACATAGTTTATACTCTTTATTTATCTGCCTTCTTTTTCTGTGTTTTCATTTTTCACCCCCTTCCTTTTCCCTCATGCCAGTCGTAATAAGCTTTTCACAGCATGTCGTTCCCTGTATGTGTATGTGACAAATAAAATTTGATTTGATTTGATTTGACTTGACTTGAATTTATTGATTCTGGATATAGAGAAAATCAACAACACCACTGTCCTGATAAAATGTAAATACTGCTTATTTATTTATTTATTTATGATTATTGTTATGGTATTTCAGTGGTATCAGGTGTGTGTCTGTAATATAAGACAATTTACTGTCTATTATAGAATAGTGTACCAGTGGATGAGGTTTTGTGTGTCTGTGTTCAGGGGCTCATTGTTTCATAATCCGCCTGTGTGTGTTACTGAAAACTGAACATATCAGAGTGAAGTGTTTATAAATCAGAAGTTTTAGATTTAGTATAAATTCACAGCTTTCTACCTGTTTAATAAAATAAATGTTTTTCAACATACTGATGGCATTGGTTCCAGAAGGATTTCTAAACTTCTGAATGTTCCAGTGAGCACTTTCAGAGCTATAATCCAAAAGTAGAAAGATCATTTCACCATAAACTCTCCATGACTATTTGCTTCTCACAAGATTACTGACAGTGTAAAAAAAAAGAATATCTGAAAACTTTTAAAATAGCCAAGGACCACTTGTAGAGAACTGGAGAAAGACCTGAAATTAGCCATGGCCTGTAACTTGTGTGCACATATAATGAAATAACACACACTTGGACATGGACTTGGTCCCTTAAATATAAAACATATAGTACAACAGATAAGTGTATAATATGGTGTAATATTCACATCATTCACACTATCTGACTGTTAAAACCCTTAATTTGATGTCTGCACTATGGTGGATGCTAAGCTAACGCCTAACATGTCACATGTCTCTAATCACACACATCTGTTTCTCATTTCTCATTGATTTGTCCCCTATTTTTCCTGAGCACACACATTAAGAGGAAATGATTCATTTGTGTTTTCTGCATTAATTTACTCACACAAAGTGTAGACATCAAAATCTTCCAATATATAATCTGATCGAAATGTGCACTATATTCCCAGTCTAACCTCTATTTTCTTCACAATTCTCTTCAAAACCATTCACAAATGTTCTACCAGCAGCACAGTCTGATTTGATCTGTGGACATGTCCTCCTCCTTTACTAGAACCTTCTTTGAAAAGCATGTAGTGATCCATAGGAACTTCTCGGAGTGAAGCCTGAATGTTCGATGAAGCCAGTGAAGGATTATGTGCTGATGGTGGATAAGTTATTTCAGTCCCACACATTTTGAGCAAAATAGAGATTTTAAACATAATCATTTGCTTAGAAGGTAAAATTTTGAATGGCAGATGTACAACTGCAGCAACAGAAAGCATTAAAAAAGGAAAAAAGGTAAAAACTATACAAAAAAATATACAGTTACAATAATTGTAATGTACGTACTATTGGGTATAATGTTAAGCCTGCCATCTAGAGGTGACTCATATATTCATGTCCTGAAGTCAAGAGAAGTTAATAGTTCAATAAATAACATACCGTGAGTTACACAGCAGACTATTGTGTGTGTTATCATTCATCTGTCAGCATACACAACAATCATAATATGAATAACGTATGTTTGACAACACTATGGGTTGTGGATGATGGGTTGTGGGTTCCAAACGAAGATAGAAGAAGATAGAGAGAAAGAGAGAGAGAGAAAGAGAGAGATGATCTTATCTCACAACTCTAGAGCACACAGATGTATATCTTGACTTACAAATATAGTGAGGGGAAATACGAATTCAACCAGTCAACACTTTTTATTAAACAAGTTGAATGCTTCAAGTCACATACGATTTTAATAATAAAATAGATATTAGCATTAACCTTTGACCCGTGCACACTAGACCAGTTGGATTAGTGCAGGACAATAGGTTAGAAGTTTAATGAATGGAAGCTCACAAACAGCTCTCCAAAGACCTTCTCAACAGCTTTTCACAACTCTGAACTTATCCTGTAAGCACCATTGGGGCCATTACCCACTAGTGGAGGGAACATCATTCTACCATCAATCGGCCACACACAGGAGCTCCGCTCAAGATTTCTAATCAGGGAGTCTGAAGGTTTGTCAGATGAGTAGAAAAAGAGCCACTCAGGAGTAATATGCTCTCCACCACCAAGGCCTCACACACTGGAAGGCCCCATGTATTCTAAAGCATTTTGAAGCTCGTTTGAAATCTCTTACACAACATTTAAAACTTGCCCTTTCTTCAGGAGTCTTCTGGTGTGAGCATGCATGGATTACTTTATCTGTGTAGACTTTGTGATTTAATAGCAGTGTCTGGTCAAACTGTGATAAAAAATGCTGCTAATGTAAAAAAACGTTGACGTTCTGAATACTTATTCCCCCCCCACTGTCTTTCCACATTTCCTGTTTCCTGTCACAGCAATATATCTACTATCTATCAGCACTAGCAGGATCACACACACGTTCAGTGTGCAGAGTCCGAGAGCCTCGAAACTCCACCAGATCTCATAGTAAGAGTACATTAATTCATAAAATCTGGACATGGACGTTCAAGCGGAACCCAACGTCTATCAGACCATCAAGAGAGCGAAGAGAACCTGCCTGAGACGTGCGCAATACAGAGGTATAAATAGATACAGCACCCAAAGCAATGAAATACAGAATGATTATTTAGTGTATCAGACTGTAATCTTTTATAGTTTGATTTAGTATTTTTTTTGTATGTGCTGAAATGTTAGGATGCTTCTGGCTGACCGCACTGTGTTTTGGCCTGATGTGTATTCTCCAGGCGACGCTGAACATCGTCCTGAGACACTGTAGGTTACATTTCATTCAGCTGATTACAAACGATTGACTTTATGGTTTAAATGAAATGAATCAATTGTATTTTCAGATCAGTTTGAGTCTCATTGGTCAAACCTCGATCGCTACAAGCAGGCTATAGAGCAGCTCCTGACCAAATACCACACCGTGGTTGAGGAGAGAGACGAGTTACAGACCAGATACAACAATCTAAAAAAGCAGGATCAATGGAAGAAGCATTGGATAATGGGTGAGTACATATTTGTTGATTTATATATATATATAATATCCATAAATACACTAAATAGACCAACGGTTTTTGGATACCGAGCACAAGTATGTGATTTTTGATCACCCCGTTCCACATTTAGTCGCCATTTGCTGTTCTAGTAACCTCCACTCTTCTGGGACGATGTTCCACCAGATTCTGGAAGGTGGCTGTGGAGATTTGTGGAGATTCCTTCAGCCACAAGGGTGTTAGTAAAGTCAGCTAGAAGAACCACATCTGGGCGTTTGATTTCTTTCATATTTTATAAGCCATAAACACTGCATCGATATTCTAAAGCAACACTGGAGGATTTATGTTTGACTGTAAAATGCATTGTCGTGAAAAATGCAAAAACTATCGGATTATTGTTAAGCACGTACGTTCTGCTTGGCACTGTTCACTGCGATGCTGCTGATGGTGATCATGTAACAGGCTTTAAAAAGGGAGTCATGTGAACACTGACTGTAAAATAAGATAAAAATCTGATCACTAGTGTGAGGACACGTCCCTGAGGCAATTACACAAATGCAGTTAATGCAAGAAACTGTTCATTTTGCAGCAACTGAACAGAAAAAACTTTCTGAACGGAAAAAGCAGCCATATTTGGTTCTTCCCCAAACTTTTACCAGAAATTGTAGAGCACATCTCTAGATCTCTGAGTCTGAGCGGCATGAAATTTTCCCTTCACCCAAACTTGTTCCAGCATGACAATGCTCCTGAAATACAGCTCTGTGAACATCTGCTTTACATGGGATGGAGTGGAAGATCTCCTGCTATGGGATCTCACGGTGTTCACAATCTGTTGGCTGTGTAGTGTATTTAGTGTATTAACATCTAGGAACTATTTAAATGTTTGTCTATGTTACAGATATACACTCTCTGCAGTACCTCTACACTACACTCACAACAGGAACCCAATTCCCAGAGTTCACTGTTGTGGGTCTGGTGGACGGAGAGCAGTTTGTTTACTATGACAGCAACATCAGGAAGATGATTCCAAAGACAGAGTGGATGAAGAGGATCGAAGGGATTATTCCATATTACTGGGAAAAACAAACGCAAGCGATGTGGCGTGATCAGGAGAACCTCAAACTGCTTTTAGATACGAGTATGAAATACTTCAAACACACAGAAGGTACGGATGCACAAACTCAGAGCTTTTAAACGTTTCGGTGACGGTAAAGTGGCTAAAGTTCTGTGTGTGTGTGTGTGTGTGTGTGTGTGTGTGTGTGTGTGTGTGTGTGTGTGTGTGTGTGTGTGTGTGTGTGTGTGTGTGTGTAGGTCTTCATACACTACAGGGAATATACACTTGTGAGCTCCATACTAATAAAGTTATAAGATATGATGAATGCAGTTATAATGGAGAAGATTTTATCAGCTTGGATGTGAGAAGTGGAAACTGGACTGCAGCTAATAATGATGCTGAGATCATCAAAGACCTGTGGAAGTCTGCAGAAGCTGAGGCTAAATACAGGAAAAACTACCTGGAGAATGAGTGTATCAAGTGGTTAAAGTTGTTTGTGTCTTACAGCAGAGAGACTCCGGACAAGAATGGTAAAGTGTGTGATCTGCTCTCTAACATTAACATACACACAAATACATCTTAGAGTGATTTCATATTTATGTCTCTGCAGTTTGTCCCAGGGCGTCACTCTCGCTTTATCCAGCGGTGATGTGTCACGCTACAGGTTTCTTCCCCAAAGCAGTTAGGATCTCCTGGTGGAAGGATGGAAAGGACATTAATAAGTATATGTTGAATGACGTGGATGAGGATAAGTTTGCGGTGTTTAGAGAGACGTTACCAAACCAGGATGGAACTTTTCAGAAGAGGAGCATTCTGAAAGTCCCAGTGGAGGAGCTGCTGAATCACAACTACAGCTGTGTGATTCAGCACAGTAGCTTGGAGGAGGACATTGTGCTGCCTGTGAAAGAATTCTGGAACGCCACATTTTGTAAGAAAAAAAAAAAACACTTTCCTATAAAAGAGTGAATGCTGATCTATCGATCCGACTGATAATCAAGACTCTGTGCTGCTTTAACAGATGAAGGTCCAAGCGAATGTTCATGTGTAGCGCCGATCGCTCCTGTAGCCATTTCGGTTCTGGTTGCCTTCGTTTGCTCTTTCGCTGGATTCGTCATTTGACGGGAAAAGAAGACTGGTAAGGATTTGTACAGCACAGCAAATCCAAAATGTGTTAATGATTTAGACCAATTAGAGATTCAGGTGAGGGTCTGGTCAATGGGCCAGGCATGTAAGTTCATTATTCTCAGCAGACGTGTGAAACGTACCAGGAACATCTGGAGATCACAGCTTGAAACATTTATTGTGGTAGAGAAATCTGGACTGATGTTCTTATTTAGTTTCCTAAAACCAATTTTCAATAAAATATGGTTATTGCGCCATCTAACACATTAAAACATATCAAATGTAGCTGAAAAGGAGAAATGATTGTTAATGAATTAATGAAAGAAAGAATGAATATTAAGTTTAATTTCTTTCAGACTGCAGAAATGTTCCAAACAGCTAAAAATAAATGTAAAGCGAATCTACTAAGATCCTCATAATAACACGTTTTTCTTTTTAGGACAAAGTGGAAAGCTAAAATATGGATCTTGTGCAGTGGCAGATGACGATACGATGCGAGAAGAAAGATCTCACACACACACACACACACACACACACACACACACGGCTCTTTCATATCCATTTTTTTAATTTGTATTTTCTGTTCAGAGAAAATGAATTTTTTTATAATGATCATTATTATTAAATAGATTTTACTGGTATTTTATATACATATTTACATTGTAATCCTTTTCACCACACATTTACATTCACAATATGCCTGAAAATATACAAATATTATTCATAAGCTTTAACTCTTTCTTTTTTTTTTTTTATTCGATGTTGAATTGTTATTATAGGACGACCTTTTTAATATTTCTCAGATTTAATTTTTGTGTTTATATTTCGGTTGTTTTTCCATTATAATGAATTCTAGAATGCACTCGCTTTTCTTTTAGACATTTACACCTTTTATTATCGTTGAAATAAAGAAAGAAAGAAGGAAAGAAAGAAAGAAAGAACATAAGAAAGAAAGAAAAAAAGAAGACTGTAATGGTGACTTCTTTGGAGCTGGTGTAGATCTTTCACCGGAGTGAATCGAGGCGTTCCAGTAGCTTTTTTTCCAAAGGAACAGTGGTGTGATTGGAACATGTGATATTTATTTGTATTGATTATTTCCTTATTATTATTTTTTTAAATAAGTGTGATATTATCTTCTTTCATCTCTTTTAGCATTTCTTGATTTTCCTGTTTTTGGCGCTTGAGGGATCTGCAAAATAAAAAATAAACACACATTTTTACTTTATTTTCACTTTTTGGTTTCTGACATGTTCTCCATATTGTGAAATAAATCACCTCAGTCTCTGTTACAGAAGCTCATAGGAATGAAATCTACACGTCTTCTAACTGTCTTACCTGGACATTGTCCTGAACTCCACATTCAAACCACTCGTGGCCGAGGATGTCCTCGAAACTGGGACGCAATTCTGGGTTCAATTCCAGGCACCACATTATCAGCTCGAAACACTCTGTGTGAGCAGCGATGAGACAGAGGGTGAGATACAAACACAAACTGATACAATTCCACTTGTTCTGTTGAAAGGTTTCTCTTCATGGACTCACCTGGAGACACGTCAGGCTGAAGATTTAGGAGCCCAAAGTACAAATCATTGTCTATTTTTATAGGGAAGTCTCCGGTCAACAAGTTGTACAGGATGATGCCCAGATTCCAGATGGTAGCAGGAATGCCCATATACTTTCCGTGTAATAGAAACTCGGGTGGCATCAAAAAATTAGCACCTGAAAGTAAAAAAAGGCAAAGACCATCAACAAATGTCACAAAAATGATCACAATCACTCTTCACCACTACGTTCCATTTGATTCTCTCGGATATCCGTTACGATGTTACCTGCATAATCTGTGTAGGGCGTGTCCAACAGCCAATCACCACAGCCGAAATCGATTAGTTTGACCACCAGCGTCTCAGTGTTTATGAGGAGGTTGTCTGCCTTGATGTCACGGTGTATCACCCCGCGAGCGGCGCAGTGACGAGTCGCCCAAACCACCTGCCGCATGATTTTACGAGCCTGTGCTTCAGACAGAGGATTCTTTTGAAGCTGAAGATAGTCGCTGAGGTTCATACAGGGACTGGGATGCTGCAGGACCATGATGATGTGATTGGGCAGGTCAAACCAGTCCAACAGAGCTATCACGTTGTTACAGCGAGGTTGAGCCGACACAGCCTTCATCAGCGCCACCTCCAAAGGAACCTCGTACATCCTACTGGGCTGAAATGACAGCACACAGAGTAGATCCTCATTATGTGCGATGCAAACAAGTTCCTAGACTGTACACACATATCTTCTAGTCTTATAGTGAAGCTGAAATTCAGCTGGAGCCTCTTTAAAGTGCCGTGTATGTTTACTTACAATGCTCGTGAGTCTGATGTTGCTCTTCTTGTCGATGTATTTAATGGCGACCTGTTCACACACAAAAAACATCAACATTAGGTTCTTCAAGCCAACACTGCATGGGGATAATAAATCCCCCTACACAAGCAGGACCTGCCCTGGTGGGACCCCAAGAGAAAGAAGCTATAATGTTTACACAGTGAAAAGATTATGAAAGCGAAAATTTACCTTTTTACCGTCTTTCTTCTGAACGCCTGCGTTGACGTATCCAAAGTGTCCCTTCCCCAGCGCCTCTCCGACGTTGTACAACAAATGAAACACACCTGCAAAACAGATTTAGCATTTAAAATGATTAAATCACCTGTACTGAGAGGGTTTTTTCTGAAGTTTCCGAAAAACTCAAAAGTTCTTCCTTTCCAGTGCTATTTCTGGGCACGTGTCTCCGTGTGTATGCTTTGATTTAGGAGTCACTGAGTTACATGCTACTGTACATGATGCTAACATACCTGGGTTAGGAGGCTTCAAAGTGAGGCTCTTGCCAATATTCCGGCAGCATTCGTATATATGAATATTTAATTTGGTATCCGCTAATTTAATGTCTCGCAGCTGCCAGATGTCCATCAGCCAGTCAGATTTTGTTTTCTTCCCTTCAAACAGTTTTAAAGACATCTACAAGAGAGAAAAGAAAAATATTTTTGTGAAGAAAGATTTAACTTTCAATTAAAAACCTGGCAACCATAATCTCAATTATTCGTTGTCTTGTTTACCGAAAGAAGGCGATTGTAAAAGGTCCTTTTGAAGCAGTCGGGGAAAGAGATGGCTGCCATAGCGATGGTCTTGCAGTATTCACGGGCCAAATCCAACTGACCATACATAGCCAACCTGCTGGCATGACATAACTTGAAGATCTAAAAGAGACAGAGACAATTATTCTCAGTGAACTGGTTGAATCTGACAGATCAATGTCCATGAAAAAACAAATGGAGGTCAATTCCAACCTGGAAGCTCGGCTGCGCGAGTCCTGAGGAGATCGACAGAATGTATTCGTACATCTCGGTTCTTATGAAGGCTTGTTCCTGGACCATGAGGCCAAATGGTATTCTGGTGTCAAGAAAATAATTGTTAGAAACAAAAACCACACACACACACACACACACACACACACACACACACACACACACACACACACACAATACCTGTCACATCCGATCAGCTGAAACTGGCTGCGTGACCCCAGCTCCAATTTTGCCAGCACGTAGCAGATGTGTGCTGCGTAGATCAGACCTCTGGAGGCTGCAGATAAGAGTGACCATGCATTAGAAGATCAGGGATCCATGACACTGTTAATGTACATGTCAATTTCAGAAAACAACGCTGTTATTGTGGAGTGTATTCATACCTAAATCATCTCCCATCAGAATCACAGCTTCTCTGCTCTCATCATCCAACCCTGAGGAGTACAAAAGCTGCACCAGAGGAATGCACCAGGTCTTGAGGTTTATGTTGAGCTGTAGAGGAAACAGTCACGTGAGTCCACATGATACTGATACAAAGCATTGCACAGTGACACAATCAGACAGATGCTTATACTGAGGAGTGATATACAGACCTCTGGTGCCTTCTTCTTCAGCATGCTGTAACCATTGAAGAGGAGAGGAGCGATTTTACACATATTCACTTTCTGTCAGAGAGAAATATCAGTAAATTACACGTCAATTCGTATCTCTTCAATGTCAATAGCGTTATATTACAACTGTACTACATTCATTTATATACAGATTATGATTAAGAAGAAGCTCAGCTCTGTACATACTCCATTCTCATTGCAGGACAGTTCCATGATCTGCCAAAAGAAATAGTTCTCCACTTGATGAGGATCATAAATGTGTTGAAGACACAACTTTTGTGCTTCTAGGATGTACTCGATCAATATATACTTCTCCATTGTATCCCTGCAACAGATGTTAAAACAGCTGCTTGATGCCGATTTCCATGCACACGTGTGATAAAGTTTAAAACACTGCTGATTATTATGAGCGTGTGCTCTAGGAGAAGGGAATGAGGGTCTCACCTCATAAGAGGACCAGGAAACAGCAATGTATATTGCGGTATTTGAGGTTGAGCCACGACGTTCACGTCTAGAATCAAAACATCCGTTAGAGCTATAATTCCATACAATTCTATATCTTATACATTCTATTTATTCTACAATGTTTGTGTTTGTATGTGTGAGAGAGGGGGCACCTGGAATCCAAGCTTTCCACAGAAAACAAGGAACGACATCAGTTTTAAAGGTTTCCATTTTCAGTCTCTTTCTGTGGAACAAAACAATAAATTTGGTTTTATTTATTATATATATTTATGCACAAGAGATAAAGTCATACCAGCTCTCACCACTAGAGGTGAAGATGGCGCTAATCATCCATGTTACATAATTGTTTTTTTTATGTATAAATTATTGAAACAAAATGCGTTTCGGGGAATTTCAGTTCTACATTAAACATGTCTGTACGACTTTTTTCTGTATACTGATTCTACTTTTTTACTCTAATGTCCAATGCTAACTTTCCCCGTTTCCGGTTGAAACGGAAACGAGAGCCGCGAGTGAATGATCTGCTCTATAAGCTGTAAAATCACCTCCCACACTGACACCCAGCGGAAACTGTGTGTAACAACAACCTACTGCTTTAAATATGATTTCACTTTGCTTCCATTCAGTTACAAAACTTACATCAGACTTATAAATCGCTTAGAGGATTAGAGGATTAGAGGATCTAATGAGCAGGTTACTTCCAGCGCGCGAGAGGAGCAACTGAACACAAACTCCTACAGCAGCTACTTTTTGACAATACAGAAGCCCTATGACGTCACACCGAGGAGGATTTTTTTTTTTGCTGCGTGATGTCAGAGTGGAGCGAGGACCCACGTGGTGTCAGTTAACTACATTTTTATATAACAGATTTATCATCTTTCTTCACGATCACTGTTATTGACAGCTTCATCTTTTCTCAGAACCATTACACATAATCTAAATAGTTTCAGATGAAACACTGATGAACAAAAAATACACATGATACAAGTATTAAAGTTATTTACCATGTTCATGCTCTCTCTTAACATTTATATTTTCCCAGATATCTCCAGCATGAGGAGACCAATCCCCTGCTGTCCCACCATGTCTCACACTTTCTCATCTATCATGAACATTTCCTGCCACACCACAAGAGGGCATTATAATAATATAATAATAATAATATATACAATATATAATAATAAAAACAACAACAACAATTTATTAATAATAATAATAATAATAATAATAATAATAATAATAATAATAATAATAATTTGTGTTTTTTACATGTTTTTGGACATTTGATCGCATTTAATGAAAATAGCCCGAGCGCGCGCGCGACCTGTCCTTGTCTTCGCGGCGACGCGCTGGTTGTCCTGACAACGAGCCTCAAACTCAGTTGCTACGTTTTCTGTTTTTTACTCATTTTCTCCTGAGTGAAATTTTTTTTTAATAATAACTGTACTGAAGACAGGCCTGTTGTGAGCCCAGAGGTTGAGTCACTTGTATATACTTTTGTTCAACCCATTTGTTCACTTTAATTCAACTTAAAACACAAAATGTGGAAAAACTACATTACCCATGATTCTGTACAGAAAATTCCACCAATCATCGAGTGATATCGGGCAGCGCGCGCCAAAAGAAATCAGCTCCGTCACTGCTGTGAAACACCGCAATGACGTAATCAAGGCGACTGATTTATTTCAATAATTCAGTCATAATACCCATTAAACAGATTCCAGATTAGCAACAGTGTCTTTTATTTAGTGTTGAATCCTCTGAGGCGTTGAGCAACATCTCTTAGTGTTAGATTTTACTCTTCTTCTGTGGTTCTATCACAAACACCTCCTCATGATAGTTCACTCAGGCTGGAGCTGAGAGAAGCATCCAGAATATTCCTTTAGTCTGCTTGTGGTATATGATGTTTGATGTGATTTATTAATTAAAGTGTTGAGGAACACAACCCAAACCAGTCAATTCTAAGAAATAAAAATGAAATGTTTACAGTGGAATGATGAGGGTTGAACTGTATTATCTTCCAGGGGATCAAAACTGGCTTGGGCTTCTTGATCACAAATTAGATCTGAAGTAGATCAGTTTTCATGTCAAATCTTCTATTTTCTTTGCACATCACTTCAATTTACATCTAATTGACTGACAACACACACACACACACACACACACACACACACACACACACACACACACACACACACATATATATATACTATATATATCAGTGGTGGGTGGTCAGGACCAGCAAAGCCGTCTCTGCTGCCTAAACACACAGAAGCACTGACCTACATTTACAACCTAAATTCTAATATTTGTTCAATAAAATTGTATTAATTTATTCCCAACAGTTTATTCTCTTCATTTCATAGCAAATATTATAATTGAGGTTGTAAATGTAGGTCAGTGCTTGTGATAGTGTGTAGGCCAGCAGAGAAGGATTTTATATATATATATATATATATATATATATATATATATATATATATATATTGCCATGCTGGAACAGGTTTGAGTTTCCAAGTTCAAGTGAAGGGTTACATTTTATTTAGTTGCATCTAAAGACGTCCTGTACGATTGAGTGCCTCCAGATTTGTGGTAACAGTTTAGAAAAGAACCACAGCAGGAAAGAGCAGGTGACCCAATACTCTTGGAAATATAGTGTATCTGAGAATTGAGACAATATCTGGAAAGGAGATGTTATTTTAACTTCAAGGTTTCACTCTGGTGTTTTTGAGGAATTGGAAATGAAACGCCTGAAGCTTCCTGTTTGCATTTTTTCTTTTTTTTCTTTTTATAAAATGCTAAATAAATTTAAGGTTAAAGTTTATTAAAAGTTACATTTTGATATATTCATTATGAGAATATATTATTCCAAGTGTTTTCTCTAAGATGTCGCCAGTTGGTTGTCCGAGGTTGTAATGACTGATCATATCTGTTCCATCCATTCCAGTTGGTGACTATGGGATTGCTGGGTGGTTTCTATGGTATTCCAAGGGGTTGCTAGGTGGCTGCTATGCTATTCCAGGAGGTTTATAGGTGGTTGCTATAGTATTCCAGGTGGTTGCTATGCTAACCCAATTAATTGCTGAGGTGTTGCTACGTGGTTGCTATGATGTTCCAGGTCGATGCAAGAGTGTTTACATATGTAATCACAAATGGTGATTAGGCTGCAAGAGTTTTAGTAGGTGGACCTAATTGTCTTCAGTGTATCTCCATTCACCATTAAGGATAAACCAGTGAGTGCAGTCCTATAGAAAAAATCCAGATCTTAATCCAAATGGTGCCCAAAAGCTCAAACAGCTAATTGCTAAAAAGGATCCATATCTCTGCTGATATATTTTTTTTTTTTGCATCTCCATTAAAAATGTGGGAACTGTAAAATCAGTACCCAGTCATGTATAGAAAAATGAAACATAGAAGGCGAAAAGTTTGTGAGCAAACATCGATAATCAAAACTGTGAGACGTTTCTCGTTGAACCCTAAAGAAAAGTTGCTGTAAACAGCAATGTTACTGCATGTCTCTTGTGTTTGTAGATCAAAATGGTTTCTGTTCCTGTCTTGTGCCTATTAATGATCCTGGATCTGAAATACCAATCACAATTGCCGTTTTAGCAAAGATTTCCGAAGCCCAGACAGTGGCAGAAAGAAGATCTGTGGGGGAAAAAGCTGCAAAAGTGTTCTGTAGAATTTTTAATATGCAGAGAAAAAAATATGCAAAACCATCAGATAGACTGGTAATAGTGAGTTCTGAACATTTTTTCTACTTTTATATTTAGTCTAGTTCATGCAGGCATGGCATGCTCTCTTCATGAATGGTTTTTCATTGGTTAATGCTTGTTTCCTTCCACCAATCAGACCACTGTAGCTATCTGTCTCTCCTGGTGCACTTTCCATTGGGGTGACAGTTTTAGTTCCTCTTTTCTTTCAAATCCTTAATGTCTAAATCATCACGCCCACGTTTCCTCTGCACTTATTAAACAAGACAGAGAAGTTACAATTTCTGCAGAAATGGAGTCCAAATCTTTCCTCTTCGAAGTCCTGTTCTTTCTCACCTGTACTTTCTTCCAGGCATCTGCAGGTAGGATTATTCTCCAACACAATAAACTACTTTGCTTTGTGTATTTCCATCATTTACACTACACTGACAGAACTTTGTGGAGCATTGAGCATTAGATTGATAAGTGCTTCTCGAACATCTCATTCCACATTTAGTCTCGATGTGCTGGTAATAAAAAGCACCACTTCTTCTGGGAAGGTGTTCCATTATATTTTGTGGAGGTTCGTGTTCATTCAGCCACAAGGGATTTAGTAATAAGTGCTATATAGCAGAAGATCTCCCACCCCAACCCCATGTACAGCAGATCTTCATGGAGCTGGATTTGTGTAACATGGGCATTGTCATGCTGGAACAAGTTTGAGCCTCCTACATTAGTTGAAGGCAGAATTTCGTGCTCCACCTCCAGAGATGTCCTGTACAATTGTGTGCCTCCAACAATTTGGGGAAGAACCACATAGGATTTTTCTGAACAATGGTTTGGTCATTGTTTAAGATCCTTAAAAAGTCATAGTTTGTCCATTTGTACTGCATTGATCAGGATTTGAAGCTAAAATGCTGTGTAATCTATTAAAAAGCTGCTCTTTCCATTACAGGAACACACACTCTGCAGTATTTCTATACTGCAGTCACACCAGGAATAAACTTCCCAGAGATCTCCGCTGTGGGTCTGGTGGATGGAGAGAAGATAGTGTACTTTGACAGCAACATCAGGAAGATGATCCCAAAGACAGAGTGGATCCAGAAGGTCAAAGATGATGATGATGCAGATTACTGGAACAGAGAGACACAGAAGATGATGTATCATCAGGAGGAGCTGAAAATCTTCTTGTTTACATTCATGAACCGCTTTAATCACAGTGATGGTAAAGATAAACACCTTCCTAACTTTTACTGATACAGTGAGGAAAATAAGTATTTGAACACGCTGCTATTTTGCAAGTTCTTCCACTTAGAAATCATGGAGGGGTCTGAAATTGTTATCGTAGGTGCATGTCCACTGTGAGAGACATAATCTAAAAAAAAAAATCCAGGAATCACAATATATGATTTTTAAACTATTTATTTGTATGATACAGCTGCAAATAAGTATTTGAACACCTGAGAAAGTCAATGTTAATATTTGGTACAGGACCCTTTGTTTGCAATTACAGAGGTCAAACGTTTCCTGTAGTTTTTCACCAGGTTTGCACACACTGCAGGAGGGATTTTGGCCCACTCCTCCAAACAGATCTTCTCTAGATCAGTCAGGTTTCTGGCCTGTCGCTGAGAAACACGGAGTTTAAGCTCCCTCCAAAGATTCTCTATTGGGTTTAGGTCTGGAGACTGGCTAGGCCACGCCAGAACCTTGATATGCTTCTTACAGAGCCACTCCTTGGTTATCCTGGCTGTGTGCTTCGGGTCATTGTCATGTTGGAAGACCCAGCCTCGACCCATCTTCAATGCTCTAACTGAGGGAAGGAGGTTGTTCCCTAAAATCTCGCAATACATGGCCCCGGTCATCCTCTCCTTAATACAGTGCAGTCGCCCTGTCCCATGTGCAGAAAAACACCCCCAAAGCATGATGCTACCACCCCCATGTTTCACAGTAGGGATGGTGTTCTTGGGATGGAAATCATCATTCTTCTTCCTCCAAACACGTTTAGTGGAATTATGACCCAAAATAGAACTATTCTATTTTGGTCTCATCTGACCACATGACTTTCTCCCATGACTCCTCTGGATCATCGAAACGGTCATTGGCAAACTTAAGACGTGCCTGGACATGTGCTGGTTTAAGCAGGGGAACCTTCCGTGCCATGCACGATTTCAAATCATGATGTCTTAGTGTATTACCAACAGTAACCTTGGAAACGGTGGGCCCAGCTCTTTTCAGGTCATTGACCAGCTCCTCCGGTGTAGTTCTGGGCTGATTTCTCACCATCCTTAGGATCATTGAGACCCCACGAGGTGAGATCTTGCATGGAGCCCCAGTCCGAGGGAGATTGACAGTCATGTTTAGCTTCTTCCATTTTCTAATAATTGCTCCAACAGTGGACCTTTTTTCACCAAGCTGCTTGGCAATTTCCCTGTAGCCCTTTCCAGCCTTGTGGAGGTGTACAATTTTGTCTCTAGTGTCTTTGGACAGCTCTTTGGTCTTGGCCATGTTAATAGTTGGATTCTTACTGATTGTATGGGGTGGACAGGTGTCTTTATGCAGCTAACTAACGACCTCAAACAGGTGCATCTAATTTAGGATAATAAATGTAGTGGAGGTGGACATTTTAAAGGCAGACTAACAGGTTTTTGAGGGTCAGAATTCTAGCTGATAGACAGATGTTCAAATACTTATTTGCAGATGTATCATACAAATAAATAGTAAAAAAATCATATATTGTGATTTCTGGATTATTGTTATTTTTTAGATTATGTCTCTCACAGTGGACATGCACCTACGATGACAATTTCAGACCCCTCCATGATTTCTAAGTGGGAGAACTTGCAAAATAGCAGGGTGTTCCAATACTTATTTTCCTCACTGTAAATGTCAGAAAAGGTTCAATGGTTAAGGTTGAGTGACTGTGAGGTTGTGATATTTGGTGTTGTGTGTGTGTGTGTGTGTCACGGCAGGAGTTCATACACTGCAGTGGATGTACGGCTGTGAGCTCGGTGATGATAACACCATTAGAGGATATGATCAGTATGGTTATGATAATGAAGATCTCCTTGCTTTGGATTTGAAAACGCTAACCTGGATTGCAGTTTCACCTCCGGCTGTGATCTCCAAACATCAGTGGGAGGCTACAGGAGATGAGGCTAAAAACAGGAAAAGATACTTGGAAGTGGAGTGTATTAACTGGTTAAAGAAGTTTGTGTCTTACGGCCGGGAGACTCTGAAGAGGAAAGGTAAAGTGTGTGATAAGTTTTTTTACTCTAACTGTATCTGCCACACACACACACACACACACACCATCGAATCTCAAATTTAGACTCTTTAGACCAAAGGACAGTTTCCCACTGGTCTAATGACCATTCCTTGTGTTTTTTGGAAAAAACAAATTTCTTTCTGCATGTTGTTCTTCTGGAGTGAGACCAACTGAGGCACAGGTTCCTTTAATATCTGAGACATTTAAACATATATATTTGTGTCTGTGTGTCTGTAGTCTTCTTCTGTAGTCTGTGTGTCTGCTGCAGTCTTTAATGTGTAAACCTCCATCTTTATAACCTTCTACATCACACAGACCTTTCACACATTTATTCATATTTTTACTCTTTTATGGAAAGACATGCTGATCTCCTACATTTCTCTTAATTGTTTTGAGGAAAGACCAGATCACCTCCAGCAATGAATACAAAGTTTATTTTCTCATTTATAAATAAATAAATCTTGAATAAAATGTATGTTTCTGTTTGTCTGTAGTTCCTCCTAGTGTCTGTGTTCCAGCAACACTCATCCTCTCCAGAGGTGGTGTGTCATGCTACAGGTTTCTTCCCCAAAGCACTGCTGATCTCCTGGCAGAAGGACGGAGAGGACATGTATGAAGACGTGGAGCTCAGAGAGACGTTACCCAACGAGGATGGAAGCTTCTGTTATACCTCTGAAAAGAGGGAGATGAAAAAGCATGAACACACGGATGTTTCCTCACTGCAAACTTTATGTAGAATGAAGAAAACCCGTGAGTTCTCCCTCTAATGATCAAGCAGGGAAAAGCAATCAATCTAATTGCACCAAACTAATCGAACACAGATGACCTAAAATGACAAATTACTTTACAACTTTTATAAACAGTTGTAAACATTCACAACATTGGTAACATTTTTACTGCTTCACAGATTTATGAAACAATACATATTTCAATCCGTCACACTTCCAGAAGAGGAGCATTCTGAAAGTCTCAGCTGAGGAGCTGCAGAAACACACCTACCCCTGTGTGATTGAGCACAGCAGCTTGGAGAAGGATTTAGTGCTGCCTGTGAGCGAGAGACGAATCCTGAGAGGTCGGAGAAACACTTTCCTATAAATCTACACATTTACAGAGTGAACACTGATTTACTGATGCAGCAGATAATAAACACTCTGTGATGATTCAACAGATGGAGGATCAGATGGAGGATCAGATGGAGGATCAAATGGAGGATCAGATGGACGAAAAGGATCCACTGGTGTGCAGATTACTATTATTTAGTTGTTCTAGTTATCTTATTATAGAGAATAAATCAGAAATATTATAAACCATCAAATCTGATCTTCCTGACTGTAGTTCATCAGAGATAAAGAGGGGAATTTTAATGTTCTATAGTTACAGATTTTATTTTTATTTTTTAAATGCTGAATAAATTTAAGGTTAAAGTTTGCTAAAAGTTACATTTTGATATATTCATTAAGAGAATATATTATTCCAAGTGTTTTTTCTAAGATGTCACTATTTGGTTGTCACAAGGTTGTAATGACTGATTATATCTGTTCCATGTGGTTGTTAGGGAGCTGCTGGGTGGTTGCTATGGGATTCCAGGTGGTGGCTATGGGATTTCTGGGTGGTCATTATGGTTTTCTAGGTGGTTGCTATGGTATTGCTGGGTGGTTGCTATGGGATTCCAGAGGGTTGTGCTGGAACAAGGTTGAGCCTCCTACAGTAAGGGAGAATTTCGTGCTCCACCTCCAGAGATGTCCTGTACAATTGTGTGCCTCCAACAATTTGAGGAAGAACCACATAGGACTTTTCTGAACAATGGTTTGGTCATTGTTGAAGATCCTTAAAAGTCATAGTTTGTCCATTTGTACTGCATTAATCAGGATTTGAAGCTAAAATGCTGTGTGATCTATTAAAAAGCTGCTCTTTCCATTACAGGAACACACACTCTGCAGTATTTCTATACTGCAGTCACACCAGGAATAAACTTCCCAGAGATCTCCGCTGTGGGTCTGGTGGATGGAGAGAAGATAGTGTACTTTGACAGCAACATCAGGAAGATGATCCCAAAAACAGAGTGGATCCAGAAGGTCAAAGATGATGATCCAGATTACTGGAACAGAGAGACACAGAAGATGGTGTATCATCAGGAAGAGCTGAAAATGTTCTTGTTTAACTTCATGAGGCGCTTTAATCACAGTGATGGTAAAGATAAACACCTTCAAGCTTTTACTGATCAATGTCAGAAAAGGTTCAATGGTTAATGTTGAGTGACTGTGAGGTTGTGATATTTGGTGTCGTGTGTGTGTGTGTGTGTGTGTGTGTGTCTCACAGCAGGAGTTCATACACTGCAGTGGATGTACGGCTGTGAGCTCGGTGATGATAACACCATTAGAGGATATGATCAGTACGGTTATGATAATGAAGATCTCCTTACTTTGGATTTGAAAACGCTAACCTGGATTGCAGCTTCACCTCCGGCTTTGATTACAAAAATTCGGTGGGAGGTTATAGGAGATGAGGCTAAAAACAGGAAGAGATACTTGGAAGTGGAGTGTATCAACTGGTTAAAGAAGTTTGTGTCTTACGGCCGGGAGACTCTGAAGAGGAAAGGTAAAGTGTGTGATTGGTTTTTTACTCTAACTGTATCTACCACACACACACACACACACACACACCATCAAATCTCAAATTTAGACTCTTTAGACCAAAGGACAGTTTCCCACTGGTCTAATGACCATTCCTTGAGTTTCTTGGCAAAAACACATTTTTTCCTCCTTGTTGTTCTTCTGGAGTGAGATCAACTGAGGCACAGGTTCCTTTAATATCTGAGACATTTAAACAAATATATTTGTGTTTGTGTGTCTGTAGTTCCTCCTAAAGGGTCTGTGTTCCAGCAACCCTCATCCCCTCCAAAGATGGTGTGTCATGCTACAGGTTTCTTCCCCAAAGCACTGCTGATCTCCTGGAAGAAGGACGGAGAGGACGTGTATGAAAACGTGGAGCTCAGTGAGACGTTACCCAACGAGGATGGAACCTTCCAGAAGAGATGCATTCTGAAAGTCTCAACTGGGGAGCTGCAGAAACACACCTACACCTGTGTGATTGAGCACAGCAGCTTGGAGAAGTATTTAGTGCTGCCTGTGAGCGAGAGACGAATCCTGAGAGGTCGGAGAAACACTTTCCTATAAATCTACACATTTACAGAGTGAACACTGATTTACTGATGCAGCAGATAATAAACACTGTGATGATTTAACAGATGGAGGACTGATGGAGGATCAGATGAAGGATCATATGGACGATCAGATGGGGGGAAAGGA
Source organism: Silurus lanzhouensis (assembly GCA_039877035.1). Lineage (NCBI taxonomy): Eukaryota > Metazoa > Chordata > Actinopteri > Siluriformes > Siluridae > Silurus > Silurus lanzhouensis. The sequence goes on from JBCEWE010000548.1 coordinate 190,733, forward strand.
TCCACTTGTGTGCAGATTATTATTATTTTGTTGTTGTAGTTATCTTATTATAGAAAATAAATCAGAAATCTAATAAACTATTGAATCTGATCTTCCTGACTGTAGTTCATCAGAGTTAACATAATCGAATATATAAATATATGCAGTTTAACTGAACAGTGTTCTTTTCTGCTCTACAGGTTTCTGAAAAGATCCCCAGGAGGATGGATGATGAAATGGAGTTTTCCTACATATATTCTTTTGTCATTGAATAACGCAGCAGTAACAGGGTCACGTGTATAGTATATAACATTACCGTATAATCACTTCCTGGATTCGGCACATTTCTTCCTCCTTTTTATTTACTTTTTTACTATTAAATCTCTGTATCACTATATATATATTATATACTATAAACGTTTGTCATTCAGAGTCATAATGTGAAAGTCTCTTTGTATAAATAATAAATTGCTCTTTGTAATATTGTCTGAAACATTTATCTTTGTCCCCAAAAACATGTCTAGATCAGTTGCATCATGTCAGAAATGCACTCATGAATCTGGAAGGGGTTATAAGGCCATTTTTTTAATATTTTGAATTCTTTTTTACAGCGTCTACAGCAGCGCTTTTAAGTGGTTGTTTTCTTGGTTCTACAAGTATAATGTACACTTATTTTTTTCCCCTATGGCTCATGAAGGTTGGTTTGCTTTTGTGGAAATGCTTTTTGTTTTTATCTGAGTTTATCAATTCAGTCTAATCGTTTACTCGGTCTTATGAAGAGGTTTCCTGTCTCATATTCAGATTAATAGTGAGAGAGTGAGATGTACCTGCAGCGCTATTGTTCATTCAGGGCCTGATAGTTCGCCTGAAAGTTGTTTCCTGTTGATTACTTCATCTAAATGTGTGGGCGAGTTGCACTTTGTGCACCTGCTGGGCCTTCAGTGGCTTCGATATCAAGCGCTGGTCAAAACTATCTGTATTTATTTATTTAATTATATGTTCACATGGTGGTACTCTGTATATCTTTGTGTTCCTTGATGTGTTTGAAATGCTATAATTATTGTAAGTCCAGAAACACAACCAAACCACATTACAAATCTTATATGGGGGTTTGCAGAGAATGTATTTCCTCAGCTACTGTATAAACATGCTGATGGTGTGAAAGCTGTGGTCTAAACATGACATTTATTCTATGGAGCCCCAAAGCACACAAGTTCTTTTCCTCATACTTCATTTTTTTACTTTGTACTGCTTTAGCAGCATCTCACACCACAAATTATGTTCAAAAATAAAAGTTCCAGTCGTGTTCAGATAATCCGTACGTCTCCAACAACTGCACGCCAGAGTGATACACTTCAATAAGTCCTTTTATATTCTGGACCAAAATTTCAGCATTTCCGGCGGAATTCAGGTTTGATGCTTTTATGCAATTAAAACAATTGATTATTTCAAATCCCACCCAATGACCCGAAAACAATCCTATGATGAGGATCACATACATATCTTAGGCCCGCTTTTTTTTCATCAACTGATCTTAAATCACTGATATTTGGAAAGATATGTTTAAAAATAAAACATAGGATCCAAAAACAAAATGACAAAATTGTGCGAGGGCTTTAGAAATTTGGTTTTGTACTTTTTTTTTTTTTTTTGCTGGTCAGCTTTGGAGCTTCTCAGCCTTTTGAAAGTCAGCTAGGGCTCAAACCACAATCAGTCGCATCTAACTCACATATGGCATTTGTACATTTCTGCGAAACTGCACGGCTCGTTTTCAAACCACAAAAAAAAATGTTCACCTCGCTTTTTTTTTTTTCCTGCTGCAAAATAACACAAAGAGGTTTTTTTTATTGCCCAAAAACATGCAAACAAATCAAAAGAACTGAATCTGAGAATCCTTTTTGCATTTGCAGGTCAGTTTGTATAAAACTCTACATGACAGTCATCATTATTACAGCTATAAAGTCTTTAAATCTGCATAAACAGGACATCGTTGAGTCCTGAATGATCACGGTGATGAAATTGATGTTAACTCAATGTATTGAACTGTTGAACAGATTGTGCGTTTTTTTATTTGTTGGAGCATTACATAGTGGTGTTTTCATTTTTTTATTCATTTTTTGTGAAGACAGCAGGATACTTATGTCCTGACAAACTATCATTCTGGAACAATGACCTGAGTTCTTCTGTAAATCAGAAATGTTCAGTGTGGAATTGAAAAATCATAGCAGGTGAGTTCAGTTTTTATTATATTCTGAGGTAAATTAATTGTCTGTTTGTCAAATAAACATTAAATCCTGATGCTGGCGATAATAAAACATCATCAAGAAGGTGTACAGTTCAGTAACAACCTGTTCTCCTCACACCCTCACACCCTGCACACAGAAAAACATCATCATACAGCTCTCCAGATGGCCATTTCCTCTCTGATTCTCACCCGAGCACCAGCACCGTACGACACGGTTCGAGATCATGCTGTTGTTTATCTTTGTGACGGGTAAGTGTGAACGACACCAATGGACTTTTTACTCAACAGTTATAGAATAGATTGAATAGATTTTTTGTTTTGTTTTGTTTTTTGGCAATACATGTAACATGGCTGAGGCCACAGCTCACCTTCACATTATAGTAATAATGACATTAAAATGGAGAGTATATGATGGAAATTAGCAGTTTGTTGCTTTATGGGTCGCAGGTTTGCTCTCAGAGACTTTGTGCTCTTCAACTTTCGAAGCAGAACCTGGAGATAGTGTCACGGTTTGGTGCCACCATGAGCTGGATCATGCAGGATACATCTTCTGGTTCTACCAGAACCTCACTGCTTCTTCATTAAGCGCCACTTCGGCACCACGTCTCATCGGGTGCAAACATTTTAAGACCTCGGGACCACCAAACAACTGTTACTTTATTACTGAAAATGAGCGCTTAAAGATTTCTGTTGATGGCAAGAACACGTCTCTGACCATCGCTGCAGTGAACGAGTCTGATACCGGACTGTATTACTGCAGCTACATGCAACTCAACCACATTTCCTTCGGCCATTCGAGTTACCTGAGGGTGAAAGGTAAGGGTGCTCCATGCAAATACTTTTTATCAACAGTTTATGTGAAAGCGTGTAAAAAACTTCACATTTTTCAGAAGGAAATGAAATGCTTCACAACGTCTCAGGAGACCAAGCGCAAGGTTCGTTATTCATCCGTTCTTTAGTGCAACTGAATCACCACATGTAGCTCTAATATTTAGTCATAATTCTGTGTTTTCAGCTGTAGACAATTTACCCTCTGCTGCCCAAGATTCAGTTTCTTCTGCTGTGTTCTTCATACTGAACGTGGTGTTCGGTGCAGTGGTTGTGATTCTTCTCATTGTCCTGATCATCATCGCAGTGAAGCATAAAAACACAGGTAGCTAATTCATCACTCTAAATTATAAATAAATAAATAAATAAATAAATAAATATTTTTGTAATAATTTTTTTAGTAATAATAATTGTAATTCATTATTTATTTGTTTATTATTAATTTATTTATTTATTATTTAATTAATATATAATTATTTGATACTTATATTAATAACAACTCATTTAAATATTATATAAATGTAAATACTATAAATATATACACAAAAGCTAATCTAAAACTTTTCTGGGTTTTTTTTGTTTTATTTTCTGTTTTAGTTGATAATGCTGACGCAGATCAGGTAAATCAACAAATGTGTCCAAGTAAGTAGACACAGTGATTTGCAGAATTATTGGCCTTATAATATAATAAATAATAATAATAATAATAATAATAATAATAATAATAATAATGATAAATGATATATATATATATATATATATATATTCAATAAAAACACAAGAAAAGAAAAGTATACAAGAAAAGTATAAATAAAAATTCTATAAACAAACAAGTCATATATATATATTCTTTTCTTGTGTTTTTTTCTTTCATTAAATCTATAGCCTTATTTGTTCATATTTAATATAGGTGCCAATAATTTTGCATATTGCTGTATAAGAAAGTTTTGAATGTGCTCTGTTACTTTTACTCAAATGTAATGTAGAATTATGTAGATGCCGAAGACATGTAGTTTTTGTGTGTGTGTGTGTGTATATATGTGACAGAGGATATGATGTATGGGGTCTGGGGTATAGTGTATGGTGTATGTGTATGGGGTATGGGGTATAGTGTATGGTGTATGGGGTATGGTGTACGAGTTATAGTGTATGGGTATGGGGTATAGTGTATGGGGTATAGTGTATGGTGTATAGTGTATGGGGTCTGGGTTATAGTGTATGGGGTATAGTGTATGGGGTCTGGGGTGGGGTCTGGTGTATGTGTATGGGGTATGGGGTATAGTGTATGGTGTACGGGGTCTGGGGTATAGTGTATGGTGTATGTGTATGGGGTATGGGGTATAGTGTATGGTGTACGGGGTCTGGGGTTTAGTGTATGGTGTACGGGGTCTGGGGTATAGTGTATGGTGTATGTGTATGGGGTATGGGGTATAGTGTATGGTGTACGGGGTCTGGGGTTTAGTGTATGGTGTATGGGTATGGGGTATAGTGTATGGTGTACGGGGTCTGGGGTTTAGTGTATGGTGTATGGGTATGGGGTATAGTGTATGGTGTACGGGGTCTGGGGTATAGTGTATGGTGTATGTGTATGGGGTATGGGGTATAGTGTATGGTGTACGGGGTCTGGGGTTTAGTGTATGGTGTATGGGTATGGGGTATGGGGTATAGTGTATGGTGTACGGGGTCTGGGGTTTAGTGTATGGTGTATGGGTATAGGGTATAGTGTATGGTCTATGGGGACTGGGGTATAGTGTATGGGATCTGGGGAATGGGGTCTGAGGTATAATGTATTGTTTATAAAGTTAGGGGTGTAGTGTATAATGTATGGGGTATGGTTTATGGGGTGTTGTGCAAAAAATCTATTATTATAAAACTGTTGTGGTTCATTCCTGGTGCAATTTTATGTTATATTTCTCAGTTGAACGTTTTCTTCTCCAGTTCAACATATTCATATTGTACCATTAACCACAAACATGTTGTATTGTGTGTGTATATATGTGACAGAGGATATGATGTATGGGGTCTGGGGTATAGTGTATGGTGTATGTGTATGGGGTATAGTGTATGGTGTATGGGGTATGGTGTACGAGTTATAGTGTATGGGTATGGGGTATAGTGTATGGGGTATAGTGTATGGTGTATAGTGTATGGGGTCTGGGTTATAGTGTATGGTGTATGGGGTATAGTGTATGGGGTCTGGGGTGGGGTCTGGTGTATGTGTATGGGGTATAGTGTATGGTGTACGGGGTCTGGGGTATAGTGTATGGTGTATGTGTATGGGGTATGGGGTATAGTGTATGGTGTACGGGGTCTGGGGTTTAGTGTATGGTGTACGGGGTCTGGGGTATAGTGTATGGTGTATGTGTATGGGGTATGGGGTATAGTGTATGGTGTACGGGGTCTGGGGTTTAGTGTATGGTGTATGGGTATGGGGTATAGTGTATGGTGTACGGGGTCTGGGGTTTAGTGTATGGTGTATGGGTATAGGGTATAGTGTATGGTCTATGTGTATGGGGTATGGGGTATAGTGTATGGTGTACGGGGTCTGGGGTTTAGTGTATGGTGTATGGGTATGGGGTATGGGGTATAGTGTATGGTGTACGGGGTCTGGGGTTTAGTGTATGGTGTATGGGTATAGGGTATAGTGTATGGTCTATGGGGACTGGGGTATAGTGTATGGGATCTGGGGAATGGGGTCTGAGGTATAATGTATTGTTTATAAAGTTAGGGGTGTAGTGTATAATGTATGGGGTATGGTTTATGGGGTGTTGTGCAAAAAATCTATTATTATAAAACTGTTGTGGTTCATTCCTGGTGCAATTTTATGTTATATTTCTCAGTTGAACGTTTTCTTCTCCAGTTCAACATATTCATATTGTACCATTAACCACAAACAGCCAATCAATATCTGTGTCATTACAGGACCATGACTCTGTGAATTACGGACCTGTAAAGCAGCTCTCTAGAAAAACCAAGGGACGTGGACAAATTAAGGATCTTCAATATGTTTATACGCATGTTGTATATCAGAAATTAGCTTAGCAATGTGGTGGTAGCATCTGCGGCTCATATGTCTGTCAGACTCACATAAACTCCTTTTCTGATACTGTATCTGGCACCAGTACGAAGCTGGTGATGTTCAAAAGCTACTGACGTGCAAGTTTTATATTATAACATGCTTGTGTAAATCTAGAATTTTTCTCGGTTGTGATTAGCAGCAGGGGGCTTCAGTGTGATGCAAATATAGCGCAAGTCCCGCCCTCCCGCGGATTGTTAATTGTTACAATTTAGGCTAATAAAAAAATTCATAAAAATCCGAAGTTGGTTGTCATGTGTGGTGCTTTACTTACAAATATTTTTCAGTTTTTTTATTTAATTTTTTTATTTTATGTTCGAGAATAAACGTGCATTGCATTGAAACTTTTAAACTCGCCTCTTTTATGTTTATTTATTTATATCTCGAAGAAAAATGGTCATACACACACAAATATATGGATATGTGTGTGTCTCTAAATATCCTTTATATCCTACTGTTTCTCATTGCAGGTGATGAGGTTATTATATCCAATTTTACAAAAATTGGACAATAATTCTGCTGAAAAAAAAGGAAAATCAAAGCTAAAACTGATGTACACAGTTTGTCAGTAATCTGTGATTTCAGGGAAATTGTGTTTTTATGACTCAATGCTTTGTCACGCCTCCATCCACTTCTGCTCTCAATAATTCTGCCTAGAAACAAATGATGCAGATGGAAATTTCCAGATGCTTTTTTTTTACTTTCTATTTTTAATCACTCGTACGGGAAGTGGGACAGAATGACCTCCTCGGAGAAAGCAAACATTGATCTGACAGGGTTCAGAATTAATTACCTGAATTATTCTTCTAATTATTATTTTCTTCATTTGGACGGGTGCTACACAATGAGCCTGGAAAACACTAAAGCTTGCTGGAGATGATCAGATAAAGGAAGTTTGGAAGATAAGATTTTGAAGAAAGTTCTTCATCAGGTTCCTGGAAATAGAAGCTCTACACTGCAGTATGAACCTGACCAGCCTGATGAACATCTTATTCCTATTATTTACATTGTGTGGTCTTCAGGGATCTGCAGGTGAGCTCCGTAGTTTGTATATTGGGTGGTTGAATGGATTATAACTGTTCTGGTTCTGTTATGGTCATGTTTTAAAGTGGAGTGAAATATCCAAACTGTTGAAGTTCATTTTCTGGTTGAAAACACGACCTTTTAGTGCAAAACGGTACATTTTAAAATGGTTAAATGAATCGATTTGTGCTGGAAATGTGGAATAAACATGCACCATCAAGTGGCATTCAGAAGATGTTTTGTATGTGTAAACACACCTTTACTAAGAGCATGATCTTTAAACTGTTACATAGACTGTAATGCCAAAAGTTTGTGGACACCTGATCATCAGACCTTGTTTTTATTTGTCCTTGTGTACAAAACAATGATTGTGTGGAAGAACTTGGACTGACCCAGACTTTAACTTCAGCCCTAATGAACATTTTAAGGATGAATTATCTCATTAGGATGAGTCTCAGTGACCATCATGTTGCTGAGTCCCAACACCAGTTTGCACAAGTTTTTTCCAGAATAGATTTAAAGAGCAGAGAAGAGCAGCTTCGTATCCAAGATGGCGGCGCGCAGTAGCTCACAGCGGATCCAAAATGGTGCTTTTACCATATTTACAACACATAGGAACCAGAGTCAGCTGTGTTTATGTGTACGACCACCAGACGATGTTACGGTACAGGAATTATGGAACCACTCATCTGCATGATGAAGTAATAATAACCAGGCCCCCAGCCCTCGGTGTCACCTGATGTCAGTAGCCGGGAGAGGGGACGTCGGAAGCGGGGCAAGCGGGCGGGTGTCTGTGCTAGGCTAAATGCTAACCCTAGCCGGCCGGCTCTCCTTTCTAACGTCTGTTCACTGGACAATAAACTGGATTACATCCGACTCCAGCGGCCCACGCGGAGTTTTCCCGTGTTTCCACGAAGATGTGCCTCAGCGACACACCGCCATCCAGCTGGCCGACAGAAACGCAGCTCTATGCGGTGAGACTTGCGGTGGTGGCGTGTGTGTTTATATCAACACGGAATGGTGCAAGAACTCTGTGTTTGTCTCACACTAGTGGAGTTCGTGACTGTTAGATGCAGACATTTTATTTACCACAGGAATTCACCACTGATTACATTGTCGGAGTGAACATTCCTCCAGCGCTAATGCTAATGAGGCACTGTGTGAACTCTACGGCACTATTAGCGACCTGCAGGATGTTCATGTTTATTATCGCCGGTGATTTAAACCATGTAAATCTCAGGGATGTGCTTCCTAAACTCCGTCAGCATGTGGACTTTGCTACGAGAGGAGCGAATACGCTGGATCTTGTTTACACAAACAGCCCCGCCCACTATCGTGTGAAGCCCCGCCCCCATCTCGGTTACTCAGACCACAGCTCTGTTATGCTACTTCCAGCATACAGACAGGTTCTGGAACATGTTTAGGGAGAATTACACATCAACAGTGACCAGCTACATCAACAAGTGCGTTGACGGCGGGACCATCTCCAAGACCATCACTACAGGCTCCGACCAGAAGCCGTGGATGACTGCAAATGTGTGTGACTCTGCCTTCAGGTCAGGGGACTTAAAAAACAGCAAGGTCCACTTCCAGGACAGTGGAGACCCCCGGCGCATGTGGCAGGGCATCCAGGCGATCACGAACTACAAGACGACATCACCTGCTTGTGACCGTGACGCCTCCCACCCAGATGCGCTGAACGACTTTGACACCCGGTTCGAGGTATAGAACAACGTGAAGGCGAGGAAGACCAGGGTTCTGGAGGAACGTTGTCTCGTTTATACCGTGTACCACTGTGTATAGTAGAAATGACAATAAAAGCCTCTTGACTTGGTGTTAATGCGCATGAGGTGTCCATGTACTTTTGCCAACACAGTGGACATTTACACAATATAAATTACAGATGTTCATGTAAACATCTCAGGTCACACCGTGTCATTTATACAGAGGAAACAGAAACACTGTGACTGTAATTATTACTGTATTTAATCTGATTAGATGCTGATCCTTGTCTTTTGCAGTCACACACTCGGTGCAGTACCTCTACACCATGTTAAAGCCACAACTCACTTTCTCAGAGTTCAATGCCGTGGGTCTACTGGATGGAGAGCAGTTCATGTCCTACAATAGCACTACCAGGATGCTGATAGCAGAGGACTGGATAAAGAAGATTGAGCGTGAAGAGTTATGGAAGAGCTTGAAGCAGGATATTCAGGGTCACCAGGATGGACTTAATAAAATCATCAAAACACTGTTGAAAGTGTTTGGTAACATTACAGGTGTGGAGGAACAAAGCATTTTTTGTAGCAAACATCTGTTGAATTTGGTAGATGCCCTCAACCCAGAATTTCTCTCAATCATTTAAAATGTATATATTTTTGGTTTGGTTTCATTATTTCATGATCGTGGAAAATGATCGCGTTCTGCTCAGTACTATATAATGACATTTTTATATCCTGTAATGTGTGTGTGTGCTGCTGTAGATGTTCATACTCTACAGAGGATGTACGGCTGTGAGGTTGATGACGGCAACACTAGTGGATACGATCGCTATGGTTATAATGGAGAAGATTTGATGAGTCTGGAGCTGAAAACTGCAACCTGGATTGCAGCGAATGATAAAGCCGAGCTCGTCAGAAAGATGTGGGATCCTGATGGGAGTCAAGCTAAAGGCTGGAAGACCTTCCTGGAGAATGATTGTAGTGAGCAGTTAAAGCGATACATGTCTTATGGCAAAGAGTCTGTGGAGAGGAAAGGTATCATGTGACCGTATTATTAAAAATAAAGTTGCGTTTAACGCTTTTTCTCATTTATAAATGAATGAATGTGTCCGTGTGTCTCTGCAGTTCGTCCTACAATGTCCATGTTCAAGATACCCTCGTCTTCTTCAAAGGTGGTGTGTCATGCTACAGGATTCTTCCCCAGAGCACTGAATATCTCCTGGCTGAAAGATGGACAGAATGTTTATAAGGATTTAGGAGAGACGTTACCCAATCTGGATGGAAGCTTCCAGAAGAGGAGCATCCTGAAAGTCTCAGCTGAGGAGCTTCAGAAACACAACTACACATGTGTGATTGAGCACAGCAGCTTGGCGAAGGATTTGGCGCTTGTTCCTGTGAGCGAGTGCCGAACCCTAAAAGGTCGGAGAAACACTTTCCTATAAATCTACACATTTACAGAGTGAACACTGATTTACTGATGCAGCAGATAATAAACACTCTGATGATTTAACAGGTGGAGGATCACAAGAAGGAGTGATTGGTTTCCTTGTTGGGAATCACATTATCATTTTTATTGTTATTGTTGGAATTTTGGTCTGGAAGAGGAAGAAGATCAAATTCTGTAAGTGAAAGACACTCGAGGTTATTAAATATTCATGGTTTTTTTTTTAAATATTAAAATGAACGAATAATTAAATCAATTCCAGAAACTCATACCTGAAGTAAATGTTTGTGTCATATTCAAATGAACTCAAAATATCAGTATTATTTATGATCACATTTTTTTCATTTCAATCTTAGGTTTCAAATGTCCTAGTTGGACGAACACTGGTGAGTGAAGGAACTGTTTTCATTCTTGTTGTTTGTTTTTGTAAGTTTAATCGATGAAGTAAAATTAAGTGTGAATTCGAGATTAGTTTTATGCTGCGAATGAAACACAGCGCACAGACTTTATAATAACTGTCTCTCCATCATCTGTGTTCCAGGACACTCCCCTGTTCCACAAACAAATATATTGGATGGTCAGACCTCTGCAAGATGAATAAAGTAAAGCAAGACACACTTTTGCATTTAGAGCTACACACAAGTACAAACACTTTAACACACACTGTGGATTAGCGGTTTTGTTTTTATGTATTAAAACTACCTCTGAGGCTTTGAGGTATGTGTTAGAAAAAGCTCCTTCACCTAAAATGATTAATTCGCATCTAAGCTACAGTTCTGTGTTGAGAATTAAGTGAATTATATCCACCTGAAGTGCCAATTTATAGCTTTCATGCATTCTGACATCAGTATTTTTATTGATCCAATGGGAACTGGGATTATCATCCAGAAAAACATCACTCTAGACCAAAGGTTCACACATTTTCTGCTATGAAGGGCCTGAAACAATCATTGCTTTTTTATGTAATATTTACAAATAAATGAATAGAATGTATTCCTCTGTAAAATAAATGTCATTTCACTTTCAACATAGAAACAATCCCATTTATAACGCAACATAGTTTTCAGTCGATCAACTGTGACATGGTCCCCGTTTGGGCATCTGATCTAGAAAATCATTTCCCTCCACTATTTGAGTGGTCATGTGAAACTTTTTCTTACAACCGAGAGTATTTTTGTAGAAATGTTTCTAAGGTGAAATGTGATGTATATCGTGTATTAATGGCATTATTAATGGTGCACTGGAAAAACATGTTTTGTACATATTATTAAAATGGAGTAAAAGTCTAAAGCGATGACTGTGTTGTATATTAACACATCATTACAGATATATTCTGCACATGTAAATACAGTAGCAACACCACCAGTTTGTAAATTGCTTTAGGGTGTTTTTAAGCAGATACCAAAACAATGGAGCTCGATGACTTGTTACCTTCATGCACATACATGCACAGATACATTTTGCAGCAGTGCTCAGGTTTATCAGGTTTTTCCATTGTAACAGAAACCAACTAAAAAGGTCCTGATGACTCGGGTATCAACAGGTGCTGTGATTGTTTTTTGGGTATTGGGTCACCTGGTCGTAAGTACGGTATGTGTTTTTTGAGCATCAAATCCACATTTAGTCCAAATTTGCTCTTCTAATTCCCTCCACTCTTCTGTGAAGATGTTCCACTAGATTTTTGGAGTGTGCTTATGGATATTTCTGTTCATCAGCCACAAGGGTGTTATGAAAAGCAGGTACTAAATAAATTATAAATAAATTGCGAATCTTTATTAAAGATCTGTGTTGGGATTTTCGCAAAGGCCCGGTAGTGGAAGGTTAGTGGCGCTGGGATTTGAACTCATGACCTTTGGAGCAAACATCTTAACCACTGAGTGACCACTTCCCCTTCACAACAAAATGTGTTTCAAATGAATGCATGAAATCCTGAAGCCACCACATTTACACTCTGACAACATCCTCATGAGTTAGGAAAGGAGTATTATTCTCAATCAGACACAATCTACCAGCTGAAATGGCAAAACTTTATAGAACTTGATAGAACTCGAAATGTATAATAATACAAAAAACTGTTTAAAAAAAAGCAGTATTGGGAATAAAAGATCAGGAATGATGAACTTTTTTGGGTTGTATTTCCATGTGAGTTGGCACCAGTTTGTAGTGAGTGTGGGACAAAGAAAATGAGACAATGTCTGGTCAATATCTTAAGATGGGAAAAGTCTCATACACACAACTGTGTGTGTGTGTGTGTGTGTGTGTGTGTGTGTGTGTGTGTCCTTTTCAATGTGGACAATACTACTACAGATAAAAAGGAAAGGTGCACCAACCCAAATCTTTCAGGTAATTTTGACTTTGAGGAAATGATGGTTTAATGGTTGTGTAACTTTTGTACGTCACTGTTCTGCCCAGAAACCAGTGACGCTGAAGGCAACAGATTTCGGGGATTTGATTGGTCCTGTCTGATTTCTGATTCATTCACAGGAGCAACAGGTCGGAATCCGATCTCTCTTTGAAGAAATCAGATTTTAGGGGTTTTGAGAGAATTTGGAGTCTAAATGTGTCTCATTCCGCACTATGAGGGTTTTATACAGACTTTCATTTTCCTCACATTCTCTCTTAGATGCGTTTTTCCGAACAATCCGAACATCCGCGCTGGGGTGAAGATGTTCAGCTAACCAGAGTGTTTTCCTGGAAGAAGGAACATTTAACTGAACCCCACTAATTCTCCAGTTTAGTGGAAATGCGGGTCTTATTCCTCTGTACAGTCTTTTTTACTTATGGATTTGCCGGTAAGTCTGTCTGTCTGTTTTATTTACAAATGTACACTGAGCAGAAAACTTGTTAAACACGACTCAGTTTAATTGTACTTATCCTGGTCTTAAATCCTACCCGACAGTCTGATGTTATATATTAAAACAGTATTTATTCTATAAATAGACGCTTAAAATTGCAGTAATGTGACTTTATTATCGTCAAAACAACATGGCGACGCTGTTAAACTCAGAGCTCTGATCGGATTTACCTCTGCATCAGGAGCCGCTTTAGACAAATACACCGATTTTACTCGATATGCGACTATTTTTAGGTTTTTATTCTACTTCTGTCGAGTTCAGGTGATTTAATAAGCTTTAAAATTTTATTTACCGAAAACAACCACCGGCTTTATACGGGAAGCGACAGCAACGATCACGTGACCCGACTTCCAATAGGAGTGCAGATCACGTGACCTGATTCCAAGCGGAATAAAGAGTGCAGATCACGTGACCCGAATCCACTATGAGTGAAGAGGGCATGTTAAGGGGTTTAGCTAAGCTAGGCTAAATGGTGTTTAGCTAAGCTAGGCTAAATGGTGTTTGTGCTTTCAAGTGGAAGATTTAAAATGGAATTGTATTTCTGTCTTTATAATAATTTCCAGTTATCAGTCCACTGTTTTATCTAAAAAATAAAAGTGTATTAAAACAGTTGACTTGTACAGTCATGGCTCATCTGACTTGTGAAGGGAAACAGTGTGACATTGTAATTGATATATTAAATGACGCTTCTTCTCTTTGCAGAAAAACACTCACTGCAGTACCTCTACATCGCAGTCCAAAAAGGAAACAATTCCCCAAACATCTCCCAAACTATGTTCAGTGCTGCTGTTCTGCTGGATGGAGAGCAGGTTATGTCCTACAACAGCAGTGAGCGGATACTGATCCCTAAAGCCTGGATAAAGGAGACGGAGACTGAAGATTTCTGGAGTAGCGAGACACAGGAAATGCAGGGCTATCATGATGAATTTACCAAGAAATTCCATATGGTTTTGAAACTGTTTCCTTTCCATACAGGTACGAACTCGAGCACATTGGCTTGTATGCAAAATTCTGTAACTTCAATAATGTTGGACATCAGCAAATCAGTGAAAGTCCAACAGCAGCACTCAATGATGGGATTTAATTTCCTTTACTGTGTGTGTGTGTGTGTTTGCAGGAGTTCATACTCTACAGAGGATGTACGGCTGTAAGGATGAGAACAACAGCATTGTTAGAAAATACGATGAGTATGGTTATGATGGACAAGATATCGTCAGTCTAAACCTGGACAGCAAAAGCTGGTCTGCAGCTAATAAATCTAAAACCATTAAAGGAATTTGGAAGACTAAAGAAGCTCAATTCTGGATGAGCCAGTTGGAGACTGTGTGTACAGACTGGTTTGGGAAATTCTACAGCAAACAGAGGAAATGTAAAGTGAATCATCAGCTGCATCTGCTACACACAAACACTCAAATATAGAGAACGGCCATCATCATTTACACAGGGACAGCTCTGAGAGTGTCCTTCACCACACACACACTTACTGATAGTGTACACACCAATAACACACTCAGCTTTCAGTTTCATATCAGTGAAGTTTTTGCTGTTTTTTAAAAAGTATATAAATAATTATATTATAAATGTCTGTGTGTGTCTGCAGTTGGTCCCAAGGCATCACTGTTCCAGAAGCACTCGTCTTCTCCAGAGGTGGTGTGTCATGCTACAGGTTTCTTCCCCAAAACAATGAAAATCACCTGGCAGAAGGATGGAGAGGACGTACATGAGGACGTGGATCTCAGAGAGACGTTACCCAACGAGGATGGAAGCTTCCAGAAGAGGAGCATTCTGAAAGTCTCAGCTGAGGAGCTGCAGAAACACACCTACACCTGTGTGATTGAGCACAGCAGCTTGGAGAAGGATTTAGTGCTGCCTGTGAGCGAGAGACGAATCCTGAGAGGTCGGAGAAACACTTTCCTATAAATCTACACATTTACAGAGTGAACACTGATTTACTGATGCAGCAGATAATAAACACTCTGTGATGATTTAACAGATGGAGGATCAGATGGAGGATCAGATGGAGGACGAATTGCCAGTGTGGTCTTTACTCTTGTGGTTGTCGTGGCTCTCATTGTTGCTGAAATTGTGGTCAGGAAGCAGGGAAACCCTGGTAGGTGGAGGAAGGAGGCAGATGAATATTTTTCATTAAACAGATTTAGAAATATTTGGATTTCAGTTTAAACACTAATCTAATATGGACACAGAAGCCTATGGAGGTTAAATACAGTACACAGGTTTTAATAACAGTATCATCATCTGTTTCAGATTTCAGAGATGAACCAGATGTAGTAAGTGAAACTCTAATCTGAAGATTTTAAACCACAATCTATTTAGTAATATTTCATCAGAAGTTTAACTCTGTATTTAAATGTTTTTTAATGTTTTTTCAGCAAACTGTAACCCTGCTGCATTGAGCAAGTAAGACATGAACATCACCGTGTGATCTGGAATAGAAATGTGTGTGTCGAGTTCTTTCATGGTCTTCTGTCTCTATGTTCATTGTATGGTATCTATGTGTTTATATGCGTTGTTATGATTCACTCTGGGAAGCTAAACTTCATTGATGTTTACATCGAGGCTCTTCTGCTTTATTTATCTTCACATTTTCTGACATATCTCTTGATATATCTCGTTGTCATTTTTCATCTGGTCACCTAATTTTTACTACTAATGAGGTTTCTTGTTGTTTGGCTTCTCTTCATAGTGCATGAGAACCTGGTGACCTATGAACCCTGGGAAGCTTTCAAAGGAGAAACATTCTGAAGAAAGAAAGAGTTGTCTGAAAGAAAGACAAAAAAAATGAGTTGCTGCTGTATTATATGTATATAACATTTTTATATTTTAATAAAAATAAGAAAAAACTACACGAGTTTTTTAAGGTTTTTTTTTCTTCAGTTCTGTCCTCTAAAAGCTTTTTTTTAATTATTTGTTTATACTAATTTTTTCTGTTAATTACTCAGTATTAGAAAGAGCCCTGAAGTCTATACACTAGGGGGCGCTCTGAGACTTTCTATAAAACACATTCTGATATCCAGTCCCGTGGCCACAGTAGACAGTAGGAAAGAGTAATTTATCAAAATATTATTTATATTAAAAATATATATATATATTTATCCATTAATTCATCGTTTATTTGTGCTTTAATACACACTGAATGGCCAAATGTTCAGCTTTTAATGTTTATAAAAGCAAATCATTGGTCAGATTAAACTACTTCTTTTGGCTGCTCCCATTAGGGGGCGCCACAGCGGATCATCCGTCTCCATCCCCCCTGTCCTCTACATCTGCCTCTTTCACACCAACTACCTGCATGTCTTCCCTCACCACATCCATAAACCTCCACCTTGTTCTTCCTCTTTTCCTCCTTTCTGGTGTCTCCATCCTACTCCTTTCCCTTAAATACTTTTGTGTTCCTCGATACAGAGGTCATTCCAGCCCAAAGAAAACCTTTATGGTGGATCTGTTGAGTGCGTCTCCACCTCCTGGATTCTGGAGCAGAACATTTTTAAACCCTCTGAGATCCATTCTGCTTATCACCAGGTGACGTGGGGAACTCCCATTGGTCTGGGGGGATTTTCCCCCCAAATCTGGAATCTACTAACACATAGGGGGCGCTGTGAACTCGAAAATTTGTTTTTATATAAATAGCTTTTTTATTATATTAAATTAAACTATGACTACTGGACCTGCGTGATGAAGATTTTAATTTTCTTTACATTTAGTGTTCTTCGCACATCTGCAGGTGAGTTTTTTTTATCACGTTTCGTGTTATATTGAGGAAAAAGAAGGAATAGCGAAGTTTTAGTGCATTATTGCATAGAAACCAAATAAACTAATGACAGCCGGGTGAAGGAAAACACACATTTATGCATATGTATGTGTGAAACATAATAAAAAACACTAATGGAAATAATTGTCTTTGACAACTTTATGCAGTTTAAAAACTTTGACAAAGTATTTAAATATTCAATTTACCACGTCTATGAGATGTGTATATTTACTATGTTTTGATTCATTGTAGAGTCCTACTTTGCATTATATTCTTATATTCAAGTGTGTGTGTGTGTGTGTGTGTGTGTGTGTGTATATATATATACTTTTTTGAGTATCTAGTATCATAGTCTAACAGAAAAACAAATCTCCACCCCATGCTACACAAAAAACATTGAGAAAGGCCCAATATAGGTTAAAGTGTCTCTTCTGACAGTCTCCATTCAAGTATCAATGTTTGCATGCCTTGTGTGCATTAACATCTTTTAAAATGGGATCCCTGAATTCTTTAGTCTTTTCCAAGAACCAGGAGATTGTTGGAATCTCTAAAGTGTGTCAAATAATATACAAAATGTTTACGTGAAATTTGTTCATTTCAGGATTGTGTTTTTCAGGAGTTTTGCTCCTTTATTATTTGAACAAAACTAATTCAGATGTTGGTTAATGTATTTACAGATACACACTGTCTGGAGTATCACTACATTGCGCTCACGCCCAGACATGCTGGTTCAGAGTTCACTGCTGTGGGTCTGCTGGATGAAAAGCAGTACATGTCCTACAGTAGCAGTAACATGATGCTGATCCCAGAGAACTGGAAAAAGAATATTAAGAGTGAAATCTACTGGAAGAATGAAGCACAGAACATGAAGGAATATCAGTATAGCTTTAGCATTACATTCAAAACAATAATGGATCTGTCTAATCACACTAGAGGTAAGTATAAACACCTTTCTGTGTTTTGAATGATATTGGTATAAATGATACGTGTCTGTCACCACCTGACTTTAAGTATAAGTTTATATATATTAAGTATAGTTTATAAAAAGGTCCAATGTCCAAGCTCTACATGAACTGGAATCCAAATGGCGCTGGTATGTGTCTAGATGGTTCAGGATGTTTGCAGGCATCTACTTTTTTAAAGGTCCATTATCTTCATGAGGTGGGACGTGACTGGAGCTGGCGCAACCTCAGGATTGGTAGAGAGATAGAAGCAGTGGAGAGGATTTAGCCTTGCTGCTGTTCATTTACAAGCTGTGTTTGTGGTAATGTGTGTTTTATGTGTTGTTAGCGTGTGTAATGTGTAGATACGTCTTTAATCTGCACTTAAACTGGGAGAGTGTGTCTGAGCCACGAACACTGTCAGGAAGACTATTCCAGAGTTTAGGAGTTTTTAGACCTCAAGGAACATGACGGATTGTAGCATGGTTTGTAGGTAAGTAACAGTAGTTTGTAGTCGATTTGAAACTTAAAAGGTAGCCAGTGTAGGGATGAGAAGATTGGGGTTATATGGTGATATTTTCTTCACCCTGTGAGAAATCTGGACTAACTGTAATTTTTTTTTATTGATGCAGCTCACATAGAGGACACAGAGGATTTACGGCTGTAAGATTGATGATGATGGTACCAAAAGTGGATACAATCAGTATGGTTATATTGGAGAAGACTTTATTATTTTGGATCTGAACACTGGAACCTGGACTGCAGTTAATCCTCAAGCTGAGATCCTTAAACGCAACTGGGAGTCCAATGACTATGCTACATACTGGAAGAACTTCCTGGAGCATGAGTGTATTGATTGGTTAAAAACATTTGTGACGGTGGAGAGAAAAGGTAAACTGTGTGTTCTGCTCTGATACTGTAACACACTAATAACACACTTTCACTACACACACACACACACACACACACACAGATACTGTAAACACTGACCATGAAACTGTTTAACACGTGAACCTGATCCTTTATTTCATATTAATTATATTCATCATAAACTACAGTTTATCATCACAACCAGAGTGTAAATCATTTCTACACAATAAATGCTGCAGTCTTTAATGTGTAAACCTCCATCTTTATAACCTTCTACATCACACACACCTTTCACATATTTATTCATATTTTTATTCTTTTATGGAAAGACATGCTGATCTCCTACATTTCTCATACTTGTTTTGAGGAAAGACCAGATCACTTCCAGCAATGAATACAAAGTTTATCTGCTCATTTCCTTCTCATGTTTCTGTGTGTCTGTAGTTCCTCCTACAGTGTCTGTGTTTCAGAAACACTCATCATCTCCAGAGGTGGTGTGTCATGCTACAGGTTTCTTCCCTAAAGTACTGAATATCACTTGGAAGAAGAACGGAGAGGACGTGTATGAAAATGTGGATATCAGAGAGACGTTACCCAACCAGGATGGAAGCTTCCAGAAGAGGAGCATTCTGAAAGTCTCAGCTGAGGAGCTGCAGAAACACACCTACACCTGTGCGATTGAGCACAGCAGCTTGGAGAAGGATTTAGTGCTGCCTGTGAGCGAGAGACGAATCCTGAGAGGTCGGAGAAACACTTTCCTATAAATCTACACATTTACAGAGTGAACACTGATTTACTGATGCAGCAGATAATAAACACTCCGTGATGATTTAACAGGTGGAGGATCAGGTGGAGGATCAGGTGGAGGACTGATTGGGATCATCGTTAGTGTAGTCGTGGCTCTCGTTGTTCTCGTTGCTGTTGTTGTTGCTGGAATTGTGATCTGGAAGAAGAAGAACACTGGTGAGTGGAGGCAGGAGACAGATGTGAAATCTTCAGAGATTTATACCTTAATAGATCTCAAAACAGATTTATACTTTAATTCCTAACAAAGGATTTAATGCATATTTTACATATTTTTAAACACAAAAATAATCTGATTCTGAATTAACACAGATTTGATTTGTGTTTCAGGATTCAGACGTGTTCCAGCCAGAGCCTGTAAGTGAAACTTTATGATCCATAAATGACGTTTAAATCCACTACAGTGTTTATGTGCAGTGTTTTGATTTCACTTTGTGATGATTTGAATGTTTTACAGCCTCTGATGGAGATACTTCCTCTGGTATATCAGTAGAAAGTGGTCCTGCTGCAGGGAGAGTGTAAGACAGGATGTTTATAGTGTAATCTGGAAAAAAATCTGTGTCTGGAATGAAAATCTAGCAAAAGAGTCTGTGCTTACATCAAATCTCAGAGCTCATCCTCTTTCTCTCTGTCTGTTTTTGTAGGGTAGGGAGATAGAGTTGTTAAATGTGCCAAGAAACCAGAACAACATCAACACATCATAACAAACTGCACTCGACTGCAGAAAAGTTCTCTTGCATCAAACAAAAAAATGGGAATCTGAAGAACTGAGCTGCATTGATCTCTCTTCTACACGCTCTGAAACCCATCCGCTGGGCCTGGAGTGAACCTGGTCGACTTTTAATACGAAGAATAAAATTGCTGCCACTCCAAGCTGCCAGTTTTTGGTCCTTGAACATGACCCCGTGAACATGACCTTCAGCTGCTCCGTGAATAAATGAGATTATTGTCGTTTTGTTCGCTCTGTATGAGGGCATCTACCAAAAGTCAGTTAATGACCTCAGAGTGATGGAACTGTAATGAATGGACATTCAGTGTTAAGGACGAGGTGCATCTCAGGTACAGTTGTTTCTGGGCTGAGCATTAAGTGGATTATTACCACCTGAAGTGCCATAAAATCTACTATGGCATTGAAGCAGCAATGAAACATCAGTCATCATTCCTGACTAAAGGGAACATGACTGGAATGATCTTCCAGAGAGACAATCATATCTCTCCATTATTTTAGTGGCATCAATAATGTGAGACCTTAATATATATTTACTCCAAGACTTTGTTTACATTCCTGCAGAGGAAACAGTATAAACTGCTGAATACGTCTTAAATGATGTTGTTTACTGTGATTCCAATGTGAATCTGAATTCATAACTCCTTCATGTTCTATGTTACTGGTGCCTTCAAAATGAGAGTTTCTATTACTTTGTCCAAACTCTTCATATTGGATTAATATGAATGAGTGCTTTAGGGCTGCAGCTATCGATTTAAGTAACCGACTATTCTACTGATTATTCCATTGAGTAATCAGAAGTAGTTTATCTGCATTAAAGAGCAATACTCTCTTGAAATGAAAAAGCCGTTTGTTTCCTTTGTGGGAAAATGTATAATTCATTGGTGAAATTGTATATAAGAATATGTGTGAATATCAGAAGTTTGAAGCTGTTGGTGTACGAACGAGGCCTCTTGTGCTTCATCTGTTTGGTTCTCCTCCAGAGCTGATTTGATATCATGCGAATCTATTGATTGTTACCGATTTCATTTTCAAAAGAAAAAGAAAATCGGAATTAGGTCAATTTTTTTTATGTAGAGAAAACGGGCTTCCATATGGATGTTCTCGCTGTTTCTTTTCTCCCCATTCGTCCATTTTTTAAATTCTGCGTTACCTGTACAGGACGCTACAGTGTTTAACGGGTGGTGCGTGAGTAATAATGGTCCGTGGGGAAACGCAGTGCCGACTGTGAACTTTTAAAAATGTAATGGATTTTATTTATTAATGCTGACGTTTAAGTGCAATTAAATGTTATTATGTTTATTGAAACATGGAATTTAACTGTGATTATATCTCTCTATTACAACACATTGTTAAAATAAAACATTTTCATGTTTTTTACAATTTAAATTAAACAATTTTTTAATAGAAATAGTGTTTTTTTTATATTTTTTTACTTTGTATTTACTTTGCATACTGCATGCACTTACTGCAGGAAACATTCAAGTGTTTTAAAGCAAATACCAAAGATAAGAAAAATAAAAAGAATAAACAACTGAGCCTGCTGTCTTTATGTACACAAACAAATAAATTCCAAAAAAAAGTTTTCAATCTTTTAGAGAACAAAAAATCATCAACGTCCTGCTGCTGATTATTTGTTCTCAGTCCTCAGCAGGTTCGTGTGATGTTTTTCATTTGTGTTTAATTTTGGATGCACGTATGAATGTATTTATTATTAGATTTACAATTACAAGATAAGTATATGTATATATTTATATCATGGATTTAAAATAAAAGCTCCAGTTTTCATTCATTTGATGTTATTTGTGGTGTATTTTGGATGCACATACGAACGTATTATTACATTTGCTTATAATATATAAATAAATCAAAAAATGAAAACTGGTTTCTGACTAATTTTATACACAAAGACACAAAGATATTTGGGTATCACGCACTCATATGTTTCTTTTCCCAAACGGCATCACTGCAGTCTGTACGGCAGGGGGCGCTCCGAAACTTTATAAATCACCCTCTGAGTTCCTGTCGAGCTGCTGTGAGGAACAAACCAAACCAACACCTCCACAACCACACCTTGGTTAAATATAAAAAAAAAAAAAAAACACAAAAGAAATAACACAGGCGTCTCCATAGTTCATGGTGTTTATATGGAAATTAATGGTTTCATTGTAACTTGATCTTGATTTTGTTCTGTGCTTCATCAAGGTATCAAGAGCCACCACACACAGGCGTGTCGAGGAATTTGGGTACAGTTCTCATATTCCTCTTCTTAAGCCATTCCTGAACCACAGACAATGTCAGAGGGGTCTTTCCTGGGCTAAAGAGAAGAAGAACTGGATTGTTGGAACCACTTGGACCACTGGCTGGTTGCTGGGTGTTTCCTTGTTTAAACTCGGAATGGCCTGCGAGAAGAAGCTCCTCATCATTCTCTTTATGTTTGCTTTTAAGGAGTGGAAGCACTTTCCTGAACATAACAGGAAAAAAATAAAATAAAAAAAAGAGTCCATTGTTGAAATGGCTGAGGTTCTTCACAATCTTGCTGGCCCTGGTCCAGCACAACGAGCTGTAGATGTCTTGCAGGTCAGGGAGCTGCATGGTGCTGTTACTGAACCAGGAAGTGATGCTACCCGTCAGAACGCTCTCAATGGTGCAGGTGTAAAAGGTTCATAGGTCCTGTAAGTTGGCTGTGTGTGTAGATGTCCTGATAGATGTAGAATGGAGCTCACACACTGAGATATTGTAAAATGGGAGTTATGTATTGAAAATTGTACATTCAAACACAATTCACACCCAGTATACAAAATCTAAATTACCATAAAAGAAAACACAAAATGAAAGACAAACAACTTCGCTGAGCTCCTCCTCTAAAATAGGGAAGAAGTCCACACTCAACACAAATCATTAAGCTGGAGTGACAAACCTGCACAGACGAGACATACAAACACAAGGCATACCATATAATACAATATAACACACAACATGCTGCAGGTTTTATCCTCAAAACATACTGATAAAACACTCAAACAGCTACGAACAAAACACTGGGTTATTTTAAAGTAGTCTTCTGAAAGAGCGCTGATCTGAATCCCATCCAACATCTTTGGAATGAGTTGAAACATGTGTTCTGGGGAAGTCATTCTTACAGCTGGAGCATGAAGAGTGTCAGATTACCTGTGGACATGTGCAGGAGTCTCAGTGAAAAAGGGTCCCATCAGTTTTTTTTCTCTGTAGCCTTTTCTTCATTTACTGAAGAATAACTTCCGTGATTTCACAGTGTCTTTAATATCATGGGCTTCCAACAGTTATGTTTTTGTCAGAACACATCATGCAGTCAGAAGGAAAATAAAACAATGTTCAGTGCCAGAGGAATTTCAGATGTAAAACCTGTTTTCGGATTAGATTGAAAAATCTGCCCATCCCACACAATCTTATGTACACTCTGCTTGCACACCCACGTTATTATCCAGACTGGTTTTTATTATGGTTTTTTCTCTCATGTCTCACCAGTTTTGAGTATTTTATTGGGGATATCTTGGGGAAAGAAAGTTTTAGAAGGTCTGGCTGTGAAAAACAGGATTTTCCCTGGTGTTCATCCACGAACACCACTGTGTGAATGGTCTACCTGACAATGTAAACAAGGGAGAGATGCAGATAAAACCATCACGTGTCCTCTGTTTCTCCTGAGGAATCACGTGGCCTTCACTTTCTCCGTTTCTCACTCACTGTTGATGATTATTCGCAGTGTAAACCGGTCCGTGACGTTTGTACACTCAATACACTTTATAATAGTTCATCTTCTGTAACTTTACAAACTGTATAAATCACATAAAGCTCACATGGTATAGGGATTAAAAGAACTGAGTCATCTTTGGTCCTTCACGTGAACTTTTCTCACACTTACAGTCTCTACATAGAGTTTATTCAGCATTATTTGACTGCAGTCTCGTATCTTTTCAGTCTCCCTGTATGCAGTCCACAATCTCAGTAATCAGGTTTTTACACCTTCACTGTGCGATTCACACATATTTCTTCTTTTCCCGGACTCCTAGTGTCGTCCTTTTCTCCCGCTCTTTTACTTCTTCCCTGCCCTTCTGAGGTCAGTGAGAAACCACCTTATTGTTTAAACAACACATTTGTCCCTCCCCCCAGGACTGACAGTGGGAGGTTCTTCTACTGAAGCTCTTCAAATAGAACTTTCTGCTGTGACGTTCCTCAATTCTCACTTCACTGCACAGCTAAACAGACTTAATGAAGATCTTCTTTTTGCTTGTAACGTGTTGTCTTGTGGTGTTTGCAGGTAAGTCTGAGGGTTCCTACGTGGTTGAGGTTGTTTTTGCATTAATTTGGCTTTGATTAAAAAAAAGATTACATTACATTCAAATGAATAATAAATGAAATTACATTTTTTTCTCTTTTTTTGCTGAAATTGTAAAATATTTATAATGACTGCAGATTTGTATTGTTGATCTGGTCATTTAATATAAATTCATCCAGCAATTGTATTCATTACTGTCTATCCTCCCATTCATGACGGTCTGTATAATTAATTAGATTTGACACTAATATACTTGTTTCCAGCTAAGTAATGATTTTCCAGCCACTGCAGGAGCTTACAGTAAAAACAACAGCCTGCTAAAGTTTTCTATTGTTATACCAGAAATGCAGAATGGGTTAAATTACATAAAGTTTTAGTTCTTTAGTTTAGACATGTAACAGGAGAAGTTTTACTTTAGATGAAGTCGTTAATTAAGCAGGGGATTAGTCCTTTTTATTTAAAAAAAAGGAATGATGT
The DNA here is from genome assembly GCA_039877035.1 of Silurus lanzhouensis. NCBI lineage: Eukaryota > Metazoa > Chordata > Actinopteri > Siluriformes > Siluridae > Silurus > Silurus lanzhouensis. The sequence continues at coordinate 215,807 of JBCEWE010000548.1, forward strand.
ATTTTGGTCACATTTTACAAATTTACACACAGCGCCCTCTGTTGAAACCTGTGCCATCATGCAAATTGTGTAAAATGTGGCCTTTTATTGTGCAGCCTAAAGCACACCTGTGCAGTAACCATGCTGCCTAATCAGCATCCTGATCTGCCACACCTGTGAGGAGGATGATTCTCTGGGTAAAGGAGAAGAGCTCAGTAACACAGGTTTACAGATTTAAGAATTTATCTTGAGAGAAGTAGGTCTTTTGTGTGCATAGAAAAAGTCTTAGATCTTTGAGTTCAGCTCATGAAAAATGGGGACAAAAACAAGTGCTGAGTAATAATTTTATTCAGCATACATAAAATATGTGTAATTTGCTGATATCCACTCAAAATGGCGTATCCACTGGTCTCAAAAAATCTTTGTGTTGAGTATTTATTAACTAATAAAATAAAACCTTACCCTCATGTTTTTAATGAATCTCAGGGTTGTTGTTTTTTTATTAGTATTTCAACAAACAACTAATTTGATAAGGTGTTTATTGTATTTACAGATGCACATTCTCTGGAGTACCAGTACACCGCACTCACACCCCAATATACTGGTTTCCCAGAGTTCACTGCTGTGGGTCTGCTGGATGGAAAGCAGTTTATGTTCTACAGTAGCAGTAACATGATGCTGATCCTAGAGAACTGGATAAAGAACAGTACGAGTGAAAACTACTGGAAGAATGAAGAACAGACCATGCAGGGACATCATGATAACTTTAAGAACATCTTCACAAAAATAAAGAATCAGTTTAATCACAGTAGAGGTGAGAATAAACAGGTTTATTTTCTTTAACGGTCTTTAATACATTGTTATTGAACGATATTGCCATCGGTATTAATGATACATGACTGACAGCCTGAGTTTAAATAAAAATAAATCTGCCAGAAATGCTCAGATTTGTAGCTTGTAAATTGTATTGGAAGAGGAGAGAGTATTGTTTAAGCAGTAAGCATGACCATGTATACACTTATTCAGAGATGATCCCTGATGTTAAGATTGATTTAAGTTAATTCACCTCAATTTCTAAACAAACCACAACTACATTTGTGATATTAATACCGTTTTGTGGACAAGCTCATTCTGATATATATCTTGAAGTGGAATCTGAGTTCAGTCTTTAAATTCTTATACAACATCCCTCCAGGATCAGTTTTCCTACCAGGTGTTGAGAAATGACTGTGTTAAATGTTGAATTAAAGTCTATATACAGCACTGAAAAATAAGATCTAGCATTGATGGAAAATAATTTTGTGTGTATTTAGAAGGTCATACACTACAGAGGATGTACGGCTGTGAGAGTGATGTTAACGGCACCACTAAAGGATACGATCAGTACGGTTATGATGGAGAAGATTTCTTCAGTCTGAATCTGAACAATGGAACCTGGATTGCAGATAAACCTCAAACTCTGATCCTCGAACACGACTGGAAGTCTAATGTTTACACTAAATACTGGAAGAGCTTCCTAAAGAATGACTGTATTGATTTGTTAAATAGATTTGTGAATTATAGCAGAGAGACTGTGGAGAGAAAAGGTAAACTGTGTGTTCTGCTCTGATTTAATAACAAACTCGATAACACACTTTCCATACATTTTACAGTGTGGTTTAATTTTTGTGTCTCTGCAGATACTCCTGAGACGTCACTGTTCCAGGAAGAAGCTTCTTCTTCAGAGGTGGTGTGTCATGCTACAGGTTTCTTCCCCAAAACACTGGTGATCTTCTGGCAGAAGGACGGACAGAACATACTCGAGGAGGTGGAGCTCAGAGAGACGTTATCCAACCAGGATGGAAGCTTCCAGAAGAGGAGCATTCTGAAAGTCTCAGCTGAGGAGCTGCAGAAACACACCTACCCCTGTGTGATTGAGCACAGCAGCTTGGAGAAGGATTTAGTGCTGCCTGTGAGCGAGAGACGAATCCTGAGAGGTCGGAGAAACACTTTCCTATAAATCTACACATTTACAGAGTGAACACTGATTTACTGATGCAGCAGATAATAAACACTCTGTGATGATTTAACAGATGGAGGATCAGATGGAGGACTGATTGGGATCATCGTTGGTGTAGTCGTGGCTCTCGTTGTTCTCGTTGCTGTTGTTGCTGGAATTGTGGTCTGGAAGAAGAAGAACTCTGGTGAGTGGAGGAAGGAGACAGATGTGAAATTTTCAAAGATTTATACCTTAATAGATCTCAAAACAGATTTATACTTTTTCTGAAAGAGGATTTAATGCATATTTTACATATTTTTAAACACAACAATAATCTGATTCTCATTAAACACAGTCTACAGATTTAATAATAACTGTATGTTCATCATCTGTGTTTCAGGATTTAAACCTGTTCCATCCAGTGCCTGTAAGTGAAACTTTATGATCCATAAATGATGTTTAAATCCACTACAGTGTTTATGTGCTGCAGTGTTTTGATTTCACTTTGTGATGATTTGTGTTTTACAGCCTCTGAAGGAGATTCTTCCTCCAATAATGAGGACCCTGTTATGATTAACAGGTGCAGGACGAATTGGTATCATTTGTTAACATTTCATTTGACCAGTCTTGGATTTGCTTCTATCTGGAAGAAGAGGAACTCAGGTGAGAAATAAAAAGAGGCAGTTGTCTTTTTTCAGAAAACAGATTTGCATATTTAGATACTAGGCCAAAATTCATTTGTAAACGATAACCAAGCAACCAACTTTTCTTGTGGTCATATTTACTTAAAACTTTAACCAAAAATCCCAAGATAAGATTATTTTATTGCCATTTTACAGGAAAGTGCAGGCAACATACATATATATATATATATATATATATATATATATGTATGTAGGCCAAAAGTATGTGGACACCTGGCCATACCAGTCATATGTTTCCCTTCAGTACCTGCTCTCACTAATGCTCTTGTAGATGAATGGTCTACAGCCCCTACATCCATGCCTCAAAAATCTATCCAAAATACTTCACAGAAGAGCTGAGGTTATTATACCTCCGGAATGGAATGTTCAACAAGCACAATATGGGTGTGAACGTCAGGTGTCCACATACTTTTCTTCATATTGTGTAATTAAAAGATGAATACAAGCATGTAAATCATGTGAGAATGAGGTAGTGATATTCCAGTGAATGAATTATTGATGTCTGTTATTAACAGAATATCAGAAAGTACAGATGTTGGATGATGTGATCGGTTAGTGCAAATGCTATAGTGCATGATGCTGTGTGTAATGTAACTGTAATTGTGTAATTATGGCACATTCTACAGAAACACAAAAGTGTAAATGGTTCACTAAAAAGTTTAACTGTTTTTAAATAGTGTTTTGGTTGATCTTTCCTCAAAAAGTCCAGCTTTACTTGTAAATGCCTTTAGAAAATGCATCTGTGACCAGATCAATTTCTTCTCCTGTCAGTCATTGTGGAACGAAACAAATAGCTATTCAATCCACATGAATATATTTTTAAGATTGTGCAGTTTGCAGCAGATGCAGTTTGTGAGCCCTGACAAGTGCGCTCTCTGACCGTCCAATCAAAAGGTTTGGACGCATGCTAGCAAGCTTTAAAGTGAGCAAGTCGCAGTAGGATTGGTTAAATCAACAGGTTAAATCAACAGTAAATCAAAATTTACACTCACAAAATGCTATGAAATTAAAAGAATAGATTATTGGGAATTTTTAATTCATGGACAAAAAATGTTAAAAATAAAGTCAGTAATTCTGTTAAAGTTTAATCCAGCGGAAAAGGGTGGGATGATGATCTGAAGCATGGTCTCTGGCACCAGAAACCATGCTTTAAGTTAGAGATCACACTTATGTTTAATAAGAACATTATCTGAAAGTCTTGGCCTGTATCTGTGTCATTTTATGCACTTTGCTACTCCCACATGATTAGCTGAATAGATACCAGTATGAACAGTGAGTGTGTCAAATTCAATGTAGTATTTTTAAGACCAGTTCCACAAAACCCCTAGTGTTATGTTATGCAAGAAAAGCTTGTGCAACCATCAAAACTTAACTCAGAACTGATCATGCTTCTCTGTGTGTGTATTTCTAGTACCACAGATGCCAAGGGAGACGGACCTAATGAGCGCACACGCATTATTCCAATGTTGGTGTGTAATATTTTTGTTTAATTTTTTCCAGTGTTTTGATAAAGGATTTTTTTTTCTTACAAGGATCTACCAGGATTTCATAATTCTCAGTGCTGGTGAAGGATCATTAAGTTGTTGACGCAGCTCAAGTTTCTGAAAGCGTCAACAACGCTTTTTTATGAATGCGTCCGTGTTGTCCATGCTCTGAATCACCTGTGTAATCCATCCAATGTAAAGCGCGGCGTCACTGGCAGGTAAAAGCACATGGAGTGAAGCCGGCGCCAGCTTCTGAAAGGAGGAGGAAGCAGTGCAGGGATGCACCGTGAGGCCTGGAGACGCAGCATCTTAGTGAACTATGGTTACATATGTAACCTGGAGAAGTTCTCTTTTAGGAACTTGATCTACACTTTGGGAATGAGAGTCCCTGCCTCGTCGAGCTTGCTGGACAGGCGAAATTTCTGCTCATTGGCTGGCCAATCTATATCAAGTTTGGCTATGGCATGGGTCACAACCTCCAATAGCTCCTTGAAGCCTAGCAGAGGCGGAGCTGAATGCTCTTGTCGCAAGGGGAAGAAACTGCTGAAAGGCATGCTTCCAAAACCTGCAAGCGATTGCTGGACCAGGCAGGTGAGGATGGAAAAGGGACAAGCCCGTCTTGAATCCCTCTGCCAAGTCCATCTGGAATCCGAACCTAGGAATTAGTGCGCCACTCCGCCTCAGTGAGAGCGGGGCCAGAACTGCGAGGAGCGGGGGCGCCCTCCTTGAAGAGTGCCCACCGGAAGCGGATCGTCCATATAGATATGCAAGAGCAATCTGCGCAGTCAGCCCCCTGGAGAAACGACGTAGCATGCTCCGCTCCCAGGCAAGCTACACATAGGCTGTGGGTACCACTTATCATTCAAACAAACAGACCTAGAGCACTTTTTGAACAAACAGAAGCTGGCTTCACTCCATGTGCTTTTATAGCTTCCTGGTCATGACATCAACCGGCCAGTGACACTGCGCTTTGCATTGGAAGCCTTGCACACATGATTCGGAGCTTGGACAAGGCGGAAGCGTTCCCAAAGAGTTGATGAACGCAGCTCGAGTTCCTAAAAGGAAACAGTATTAGCATTTTTTAAATTCAGGCCAGTTTGAGCCAAACACGCAGTAGCTGAACTGAAAAGGCCAATAATGTGATTCATTGAAGAACATCCCCTGTGTTATGTATTATTCTTTTATTTATTATGTCTTTTTTTAAATAGCTGTCTTCTGACAGGTAGTATTTCTACCTGTGCAACTGTATTGATGCTGGCACTTGTACCAAAATGTTACTTTGACCCTCTGGGTGTGTCAATGTTCCATGTATTGTGGCTATGAGACCAGCCACCGAAAGCAGTGTTAGCGGTAGCTGCTTTAGTTGCTCACGGTATTACATAGTTAATAAAATAAAGGCAGTTGATCACCTGAATGTACTAAATTATGTAATTTGTACAATTAATGAAAGTTTTTGTTCCCTAACAAAAGCTTTTTTCCCTGTTTCCCTTTCTGTTATAGACTGCCTTTTTCCCGATTCTCCCCTCAGCATTACGGATTTATGCTCTGCTCTTGCTCCGGTTCCTGGCTCAGGTTTCCATGATTTTACATATTGTATTAAGCGATAACACTTAGGTACCCTGGTGGTCTAGTGGTTAAGATGCAGCGCTCTCACCGCTGCGACCCGGGTTCGGTCCCCGGTCAAGGAACCATCCTCAGCCACTCTCAGTGCCGGTCCCAAGCCTGGATAAATTGGGGAGGGTTGCGTTAGGAAGGGCATCCAGCGGAGAACATGTACCAAATCAAAAGTGCGGAAGATCCACTGTGGCGACCCCTCCCCTAATAGGAGAAGCAGAAAGAAAGTTTTATTAAGCGATAACACTATGCAATGCTGCAAAAAGATATAATATATAAATCAGAGTGAAAAAAAATGTGCGTCTGGGAAAATGTTGCTCTTTCCTACTTGGGGTTTAATACACAAATTTAAAACTAACAATATTTACTATATAATGGTAAAGTTTACAGCAAATAAAAGAGTATAAGATTACATGAGAGTATAGATAATATATGTCAGGAATCCACATGCCACGCCCCCTTTGGCGACTGTCATGCCTCCGTTCCTTGGAAGGAACGCATAGGGATCTATGCGTTCCTTCTGTTCCGGACTCTACATTCTCTCTGCGGTCGCGCTTTCTCCCAAAGCGCACCCCGGATTACCCCTTTTCCTCCCGTGCATTCGTTCCTGGATTGTGTGGACCTCTCCTCTCCAGGGCATACCACTGATATCTCTCTCTTGGTCTGGGTTTCTATGGACTTGCCTCCGTTCATAGCTGCATGACAGAATAACAGACCAAAGAAAGAACATGATCGGATCACCACCATGGGTACTACGTGATCGGGTCTATAATGGCAAGACCAGCTGATGCAAGGGGAGAAGTGGCTTATATCTGGATCTGTATTTATTCTCTTACCTCACTGAAAGAGCCAAGATTGCACTACACATCTCTCTACTGTCTGGGGACTCACTCTCACTCAAGCGCTCCGCTATAGAGTTTCCAGGACATTACCGCTTGACTGCAAAGAGGACTTTGTACCGCCGTCTAGCCGCGAAAGGGACGTCGTACCGCAGCCAGACTGTGAGAAGGCGGTCGTACCACCACTGGGCATGACAGTACCGAGCTCCTCTGACGGCAAAGTATCGCCTCTGAGTCCCTCTCAAGACAACGTCACGCTACCAGGCTCCTCCAAGGGCGATATCTCGCTCCTGAGCTCCTCTGACGGCAATGTATCGCCTCCGAGTCCCTCGCAAGACAACGTCACGCAACCGAACTCCACCCAAGGCGACGTCTTGCTTTCAGGTTCCCCAGAAGGCGATGTCTCGCCCCTGAGCTCCTAGGAAGATCATATCACGCCTATGAGGGCGTCGCTCGGTCTCTGGACTCCACCAAGGACGTCTTCCGGCGTCGCCTCGGTGGAGTTCAGTCAGTGACCAAGGACCAAGGACGTCCAGGGCGTACCACGAATATCTCTCTCTCGGTCTGCCGTGTGTGTGTGTGTTTGTGTAATTCTCTCTTCTTCATTAAACATACATATCTCTACTCCGGTTTCTGCCTCCGTTCATCGCTGCATGACAATATAACTGTATTTCAAATGTTTATAATGTAGTGCTGTTATTATAAATCCAAAAAACTCCAACAAGCTATTCGGCATGAGTACAGGCACTGCTGCGTCTTTGTGTTCACTGAGACGTGGCTGAGCGACAGAGTTCCGGACGCACTATAAAGCACTTGACGGTCTTGCACTGCAGTATTTGAGTGAACTTCTGTACCAATATAATCCTCCATGCCTACTTAGATCAAACAAAACCTACCTTGAAAACTACAGTTGGGGGCAGATGTTTCTCTTATAAATCCAACAGTTATGGAACAACCTTCCAATCAGTGTTTGGGTCTCAGTGTTCAAGTCGAGGTTGAAAACGTATTTATTTAGTGGAGTCTTTAGTCAGTAGGTGTTTGTGAGGTAAAGGAGCAGATCTGTCTTATTAGTGGAGCGAATGTGGCTGTAATTAAGGAATTGAATCTAAGACTAAACTATGAGACAAAACATCAGGAGAAGCTGAAAAACTTGAATGCAGAGCAGAAGATACAGGAAGTAGAAGAGTTAAAGAAGAATCTGACATTTCAGCAGATGTTTTTCACCAGAACAAAATCACAAAGTGAAGCTGGTGTGAAAACAGAGGAGAAATCAGAGTCATATCAGCCGGTTATTTACTGAGGGAGAGTTTCTGAAGAGCTGCATGATGAAGCTGTGAGACGTCTGGTGTTTGACAGGAGATATTTTTATGGAGAGTAGAATATTTTAAGTTATTTAAAGTTTATTATTTTTTACAAATGGCATAAAAGCAAAGAAATCTGATTGTTTTGATTTGTTGTTATTTTAACGTTTACTTAAAAGCACCATTTTTATTGATTTGTTCAGGGTTTTTTCGAAGCAAATATTAAGTTTATTTATTCTGGAATAATATTGCTGTCTATTTTATTTATATTTATGTTAAAAAAACATTGTTTTGGTGTGTTCATAAATGTTTTTCCTGTTCGGCCCGTGACCTAAAGTGTGCTTTGAGTTTTGGCCCCATGTGCAATTGAGTTTGACCCCTGATATAGAGTGTTTGGTGAACTGGGATATTTGTATGCTGTCGTCTCCTCACACTCACACGTTCACTCAGGTTTGTTGACGGTGGTGTGGTGGGTCGTCTCCTATCCCAGAGATCCTCATGTCTGTGTTACCTTCTGCTTCTCCCTTTAATTTATGCTGCCATAGCGAGTTTTGCCGGAGTCCAAACTGCACATTGACATTAACTTTCATACCACAGTAAAGACTCTTAATAATCTATATCCTTCTCTTCCTGTCACCCTCTTCTCTCCCTCTCTCTCTCTTGGTCGAGTTGAACATGCTCCTGAGGTTCCAGTGACCACTGTTCCTGCCCCTCTCCCCTCCGTGGATCTTCCCACTTCGTCCAGGCCTGCCTCTGGATAGTGTTCTCTTCGACTGGAGGCCACTCTGTGCAGCTTGGGACGGTTTCTCATCAATGCCTTGGTTGGTTCCATGAAATTCCGGAGTAAGATCGAGATCTCTTAGGATGGATTGGACTGTAGTTAATGTCAACAGTCTGCTACATTGACTCAGGACTACAGTTTGCTTCTGATCTCCATTACTGCACCCCGCACCATCGTATATCTGCTATAAATAGACACTCGGTGCAACCCAGATGAGGATGGGTTCCCTCTTGAGTCTGGTTCCTCTCAAGGTTTCTTCCTTATGCCATCTCGGGGAGTTTTTCCTTGCCACAGTCGCCACCGGCTTGCTCTTCAGGGACAAACTTACTTATAAAGAACATTATTTACTTTTAATCACCACATTAGTGGAGTCACTCAATCACCTGGTCACTCAACACCAGCTCCATCTCCAAGAAAGTCCAGCAGCGTCTCTATTTCCTCAGAAGGCTGAGGAAAGCCCATCTCCCTCCCCCCATCATGACCACATTCTACAGAGGGACCATTGAGAGCATCCTGAGCAGCTGCATCACTGCCTGGTTTGGGAACTGCACCGTCTCTGATCACAAGATCATCGGAGTCTCTCTCCCCTCTATCATAGACATTTACACCACACGCCGCATCTACAAAGCCAACAGCATTGTGGATAACCCCACACACCCCTCACACACACCCCTCACACACACCCCTCACACATACTCTTCATCCTCCTGCCATCAGGGAAGCAGTTCTGATGCATTCGGGCCTCACATCCAAACTGTGTAACAGTTTCTTTCCTCAAGCCATCAGGCTCCTCAATACAGAACTGAACTGAACTTACACACACACACCTGTGTGACTGATCTGTACAACCCGGACTCAACACACACATACTCACTTCACACACCTGTGTCTTCAGCACCTCCTCATATTATATCACTTCATTACCATAAACTGTTTACATGCCGTTTTTGCACATCTTTTCTGGATTGCTGCTATTTGCTCTTTTGCCCAGCATTGTGTTTACATTTTGTTACTGTTTACTTTACATCTCTTTACAACAGGTTTACTGGCAGAGCTATTTTTTTATTTTGTGTTTTGTGTATATGACTTGCACTGTCTTGTGTTGTCTTTGCACTGTTTGCACCAGGTTGCACACATGCACTTTATGTGGCGAGGACACTCACTAGTCCTTAGCCCTGTGTTTTCTGTTTCTGTGATTGTTGTTGTAGTATGAAGCACCAGGGTTCTGGAGGAACGTTGTTTCATTTCACTGTGTACTGTGTCACATATATATATATGTTCACTTTACCAAAATCACTGAGTAAAGTCACAGGTCTATTTTTTGCTTAGTTAACACAGTTTTGTTAGTTAAAAAGACTTTTCGAGGTGTCACAATAAATTATGTTATGTGAACTAAATGCAGGCTTCAAGTTTTGTTTATTTTACTGAATGTTCAAAGAAATACATACAAGGTCAAATAGTCATACAGGAAAAAATAAATAAATAAAAATGAATATAAATGACAGTCAATATAATAAAAATAAGGAAATCCTGGAAAAATGTCAATCAATAATAATAATAATAAATAATAAAAACTAAAGATAAATGTATCACTTTTAACCTTTTAACATGTAAAGGGTTTGATTCTGTTCTTTAGAATGATTAAAACATTAAAACACCATTAAACACGTAAGTGGAAACACTGGATAGACCGCCCACCTTTCAACAATATAAAAATGTCAACAATGTCAACATATTCCTTAAATCAAAAAATATTGTAATCAGCATTAAAATTTTTCAAACAAACAATACACTTGAAAAAAAGTACAAATACAAATGAAAATAAAATACAAATAAAATGACAATAAATAACCTGAAACAATGAAAAAGAAGCGCATTTTAACAACTTTCACAATCAGTTTGATTAATTAACATTTTGACATTAGGATGTTAATATATTTTAATTCAGAAGATGCTCACGACAAAATGTCAACATTCTCAGCAATAGTACCCTCGCAGAACAAAAAAATAATAATTGTCCACTTGCAAAACACCAAAAAAATAATGACATAAAACAACTTCAAACATAGTCTAACAATTCACAGTTCAACAATCAGAGATATATATATATATACACAATAAAAGTTTGCATATTCTTTCATTAATGATTAATTAATTCAATAATTTACATTTCATTTGCATAATTTATCATTTACAGAATGCAAGTGAATGATGACTGTCAGTAAGGCGGTCATTAATCATAGTAATTATAAAGAACTGTGTATTGAATTATACTGATTAATGCAACATTCAATGATCCTAAAATTTAAAATCAAATCAAAATCTATTTGCTCACAATGCAAAGATTTAATGCCCTTTCCCACTAAACTAAGTCATGTCCAACAATATCTCGAGAAGGCCGCTAATTTGAAAACAAAATATTCATAAAGCATCATAGCTTCATAAATCAGTTATTCCTGAAATCACCCAGCACTAGATATTGTTGAATAAAATGTTGTGTAGTTTTTTGTACACAAAAAAAAATTCATTATTTTCTAATATTAATGAAGAAACACTGTAGTCACGCTGACCATTTTATCACTATCTTTTAATACCATTCTGGACCTCAAAAGATGCAGAGTCTTTGCTGCTTATGTGTGGATCAGATACCCTCGGATTTCTTTAAAAATAATCTTAATTTGTGTTCTGAGGCCAAACGAAGGTCTTACAGGTTTCCGACGACATGGGGGTGAATAATTAATGACAGAAATTTCATTTTTTGGTGAACTAACACCATGTCTACACTGGACACGGCAACACCATGACGAAAGCCATTAAAACCATTAAGAGCAAGACTTTGGAACTTCATGCCACATCCACTCATTATAATGGATTCATAAAGATGGTTTCTTTACACGATGAAGTTTGAGAAGATGAATTTTGTCATGATCTCGTGCATGGCGCATCATTTCATGTGAGCTCCAACTGCGTTTTCTATGATGTAATAAACAACACGCTTATATTTTGAGTTAAGTCTTGTACATTATTTCCAATAACTGTGTTGAATATAGCCAGGATTTGGCAGAAGCCCCCTATCACAGGAGAATTACTTACAAACATAGAATTTCTTACTTAGAGTTACTAAATTACCATCATTTTCAATCTGGATTTACAAAATCATGAACAAAAACATCTCTTTTTATACCGTATGACTTTCACTCATACTAGAGTTATTCTGGAAAATTTCTGTGTGAAGTAAAATGTTATACATGTGACCCAATTAAATAGTTGAAATGACAATAATGATGCAAGAACACAGAAGTTCGCAATAGAAACAATTATAAAAAATAAAAACCAGGATTAGGGATAACTTTTTTTTTTTAGCCAAGTCTATAAAACACATCGGCTTTTGTGGGGTTTTTTTTTTTTTCATTGGTTTCATTGTTTTTTTCAGTGGTTTTTCATTGGTCACAATGTTAAGATGGGTCAAGCCTCAAGTGTGTGTGTGTGTGTGTGTGTGTGTGTGTGTGTGTGTAAATATAAATATAAAGAATTATTGTTGTATTGGATAAAAAGTTAAAAATGTTCAGGGTGTGTGATGAAGTTATTACTTTATATCTCATTATATCTTCAGTGTGAACAATAATTCTGCTGATAAAAAAGGAAAAAGAGGAAAAGTGCAACAATACTGAAATCCTCTCCTTAGGAAAAATCTGTGTTTTTATGGATTATTACTTTGTAACGCCTCCATCCGGTCTGTAAACCTGAACTCATTCATTCTGCATAGAAACCAGTGACGCAGATGGAAAATTCCAGATTCTTTTTTACTTTCGATTTTTAAACCCCGGAGGCGGGGCATGAATCTGATCTCTCCTCGGGGGTGAAGGGAAAAAATATGGATCTGACAGGGTTCGGGGTTCAGGAGCATTAATTCTTATCATTAATTACATTATTTATTATTTTATTTGCTTTTGACGGGTGCTACACACACACACACACACACACACACACACACACACACACTCTCTCTCTCTCTCTCTCTCTCTCTCTCTCTCTTTCTCTCTCTTGATGAACTGCGGCCCTGGAAAACACTAAATCCTGCGGGAGGTTCAGCTGAAGGAGCTGTTTTGCATTCGAAAAAAACTTTTCCTACATCACAAGTTCTCCATCAGGTTCCTGGAAATCACTACACTACAGTATGAACCTGACCGACCTGAAGAACTTCTTATTATTCTTTCTTACATTTGGTTGTCTTCAAGTATTTGTAGGTAAGATCGGTTGTTTGTTTGTTTGTTTGTTTGTTTGTGTGTTTGTTTGTTTCAATGGTTGGTTGGATGGGTTTTGATGTGTGTATGTGTGTGTGTGTGGGGGGGGTGTAATGATGTGTGGGTTATGATTAGGGTGCGATGATAATGAACTGCCATCAAGTGGCAGCCAGCAGTCGGAAGGCATCATGGCTGCCATTTGTAAAGCCACGGTGAACTACACCCTGAAGAAGTCGACCCTCATTGTAAATGAATGGTTTCTGGTTGCTTTCGACGTGTAAACACCGTTTCAATAAGAGCATGATCTGTATAGAGTTACATACACTGTACTGCCAAAAGTTTGTGGACACCTGACCATCACACCTGTATGTGGGTCCAAACCCTGTTTTTATTATAGCAGTGTTCCTGTGTACAAAGTGAGGATGGTGTGAAAGAACCTCAGTCAGCTTTACACCGATAATGTGGTGATAAAGGGTAAATAAGATGTTCTTTAAAGGTGTAATTTGTCCCTGATGAGTGAACCGGTCGTGACCGTGGCGAGGAAAAACATGATTTCATTTTATTGTTCTATATGTACAGATTATAAGGCTATGATATATACATGGATACATGGAAAGCAGTTTATATACAATGAGTACAATGATCATTAATAGTGCAATACAGGAGATGTATATTCTATACATTTTTTATGAAAAGGGTTATATACATATGTGCCAAATAATATGGCGATTGCAAAAAAAGGATTATATACAGTGTATGCAAAAGTTATAATAGTGCAATTGTAACCCATCAGACCATTTAGTGCCCAGTCTAAGAAGCCACTGGTTTGATTCTGTTTGCGTGAATCCACTGAGACTGATCACTAGTCATCACCAGAACAGTCGCTGGACACAGATACTTCAGTTTACCGACCTTGGTAGGCTTCAGGAAAGTTAGTGTTTTCATAACATGTATCACTAGTGTTTTCTTACTGTTAAGATTAATAAGAAGGCCATGTTAATACTAACATATACAAAATAAAAAAATACATGTACTATCTCTATATCTGATCACCTTTAATGGCATGTTTACTGGTCTAAAATAATCTTCATGTTACAATTCTCAAGTCTTTAATAAAAGTGTGAGATTCGAATCTCAGGATTGTGTTTTTCTGAAGTTTTGCTCTATCATTAATCATTTGAACAAAACTAATTAAAATGGTGTTTATTGTATTAACAGATGCACATTCTCTGGAGTACCAGTACACCATGTGCACGACAAACTATACTGGTTTCCCAGAGTTCACTGCTGTGGGTCTGCTGGATGGAAAGCAGTTTATGTCCTACAGTAGCAGTAACATGACGCTGATCCTAGAGAACTGGATAAAGAACAGTTCAAGTGAAAAGTACTGGAAGAATAAAGAACAGAACATGGAGGGACATCATGATGACTTTAAGAACATCTTCACAAAAATTAAGAGTCAGTTTAATCACAGTGGAGGTGAGAATAAACATTTCTATATTTAATAGTATTTCTATTGGTATTAATGATATCATGCCTGTATTATAAGTGAACTTACAGTGACAGACTCTTATAAACACACACACTGTTGGTCTTTTGGGGTATTTATTACAGGGATTCAAATTATTGAAAGACCCGTTTAGTGTTTATCTACAGTAGAATGTTTATCCAGTCACGCTTTTTATCCTTTTATCCAGACTTTATTGTGATTTGTACAGAACATAATGAAGCAACACAACATTCCTCCAGGACCATCAGCTTTTCAATCAGGGGTTGAGAAATTACTAAATTCCTAAATTAAATTCTGAATTAAAGTCTATGTACAACATTTACTTCTTGCACAAAAAAATAAATAAATAAATAAATCAGATCGAGCATTAGTGGGAAATAATTGTGGAGATCAGATTATCAGTATGGAATGTCAAAGTAGAATAGGTAATATTTAGGAATTGTGTGTGTGTGTGTGTGTGTGTGTGTGTGTGTGTGTGTGTGTGTGTGTGTGTGTGTGTGTGTATGTGTGTGTGTCTTTAAAAGGTCACACACTACAGAGGATGTACGGCTGTGAAAGTGATGATGGCGGAATCACTAGACGATACGATCAGTACGGTTTTGATGGAGAAGATTTCATCAGTCTGGATCTGGTAAATGGAACCTGGATTGCAGTTAAACCTCAAGCTACGATCCTCAAACACGACTGGGATTCTAATGGTTACACTACATACTGGAAGAGCTTCCTGGAGCACGACTGTATTGATCTGTTAAATACATTTGTGACTGTGGAGAGAAAAGGTAAACTGTGTGTTCTGCTCTGATACTGTAGATTTAGATTTTTTTAAACAAAGTTAAAAAAAAAAACATATTTCACTTAACATGACTTATTAATTAAAATAGATTACATTTTTACTCTTACACCCAACCAGCTCCTACTGAAAAGTGCTCAGAATAAAACTTCACACAAAGTTTTCACATATTTATTAATATTTTTATCAAGGTTGTACTGTCATTTATGTAAAAGATATAAATCTTATGGTGTGGTTTAAAATTTGTGTCTCTGCAGATCCTCCTGAGGCGTCTCTGTTCCAGGAAGAAGTTTCTTCTCCAGAGGTGGTGTGTCATGCTACAGGTTTCTTCCCCAGAGCACTGCTGATGACCTGGCAGAAGGACGGAGAGGACGTGCATGAGGATGTGGATATCAGAGAGACGTTACCCAACCAGGATGGAAGCTTCCAGAAGAGGAGCATTCTGAAAGTCTCAGCTGAGGAGCTGCGGAAACACACCTACACCTGTGTGATTGAGCACAGCAGCTTGGAGAAGGATTTAGTGCTGCCTGTGAGCGAGCACCAAATCCCAAGAGGTCGGAGAAACACTTGCATCTTGTTGTCCCTGTTGCCAGTGTTGCTGGATTAAAACTTACAGACATAAAAAAAAAATCCCACAGAGTGGGTTGTATATTTATGTTTGTGTCTCTGCAGTTCGTCCTGAAACGTCATTGTTCCAGAAAGAAGCTTCTCCAGAGGTGGTGTGTCATGCTACAGGTTTCTACCCAAAAGCACTGAATATCTCCTGGCAGAAGGACGGAGAGGGCGTACTGGAGTATGTGGATCTCAGAGAGACGTTACCCAACCAGGATGGAAGCTTCCAGAAGAGGAGCATTCTGAAAGTCTCAGCTGAGGAGCTGCAGAAACACAACTACACCTGTGTGATTGAGCACAGCAGCTTGGAGAAGGATTTAGTGCTGCCTGTGAGCGAGAGACGAATCCTGAGAGGTCGGAGAAACACTTTCCTATAAATCTACACATTTACAGAGTGAACACTGATTTACTGATGCAGCAGATAATAAACACTCTGTGATGATTCAACAGATGGAGGATCAGATGAAGGATCAGATGGAGGACTGATTGGGATCATCGTTGGTGTGGTCGTGGCTCTCGTTGTTCTAGTTGTTGTTGTTGCTGGAATTGTGATCTGGAAGAAGAAGAACTCTGGTGAGTGGAGGAAGGAGACAGATGTGAACAGATTTATACTTTAATTTCTAACAAAGCATTTAATGCATATTTTACATATTTTTAAACACAACAATAATCTGATTCTCACTAAACACAGTCTACAGATTTAATAATAACTGTGTGATCATCATCTGTGTTTCAGGACATAATCATGTTCCTGTTCCATCCAGTGCCTGTAAGTGAAACTTTATGATCCATAAACAATGTTTAAATCCACTACAGTGTTTATGTGCAGTGTTTTGATTTCACTTTGTGATGGTTTGAATGTTTTACAGCCCCTGAAGGAGATACTTCCTCTGGTATATCAGTAGAAAGTGATCATGCTGCAGTGGGAGAGTAAGACATGATGTTTATAGTGTAATCTGGAAAAAAATCTGTGTCTGGAATGAAAATCTAGCAAAAGAGTCTGTGCTTACATCAAATCTCAGAGCTCATCCTCTTTCTCTCTGTCTGTTTTTGTAGGGGAGAGAAGATAGAGATGAAAGAGTTAAATGGGCATAGCAACCAGAACAACATCAACACATCAGAACAAACTGCACTCGACTGCAGAAATCAAACAAAAAATGGGAATCTGAAGAACTGAGCTGCATTGATCTCTCTTCTACACACTCTGAAACCCATCCGCTGGGCCTGGAGTGAACCTGGTCGACCTTTAATCCGAAGAATAAAATTGCTGCCACTCCAAGCTGCCAGTTTTGGGTACTTGAACAAGACCTCATGAACATGACCTTCAGCTGCTCCGTGAATAAATGAGATTATTGTCGTTTTGTTCGCTCTGTATGAGGGCATCTACCAAAAGTCAGTTATTGACCTCAGAGTGATGGAACTGTAATGAATGGACATTCAGTGTTAAGGACGAGGTTCCTTTTTAAGGCTGGTTCTTCTCAAGGTCTTCTTCTTATAACACCTCAGAGAGTTGTTAAATTGTTCATTTGGAAAACATTTGTAGGCACTAATTTATACATTTCAATTTTGTTTTTGTGCTATATTTGTTTGTTAAGTTGTTAAGACAATTTGGATTTTTTAAAATTGCAGTACAAATACTGAGCTAAACTGCACTATAAGCACTTTTACTGATTATAGAACATTTTATAGAGTGTATTTAATCAGTATACATACTTGAATAAGCTCATCATCTCAGGTACAGTTGCTTCAGGGCTCACATTAAGTGGATTATTACCACCTGAAGGGCCATAAAATCTACTATGGCATTGAAGCAGCAATGAAACATCAGTCATCATTCCTGACTATTCCTGAGGGAACATGACTGGAATGATCTTCCAGAGAGACAATCATATCTCTCCATTATTTGAGTGGCATCAATAATGTGAGACCTTAATATACATCTACTCCAAGACTTTGTTTACATTCCTGCAGAGGAAACAGTATAAACTGCTGAATACGTCTTAAATGATGTTGTTTACTGTGATTCCAATGTGAATATGAATTGAAGTCCTTCATGTTCTATGTTACTGGTGCCTTCAAAATAAGAGTGTATTACTTTATCCCATTGCCTCTTGTGTTTCATCTGTTTTGAGGTGATTTGATATCATGTGATACTATTGATTGTAGCCGATTTCATTTTCAATGTGTAAAGCTTTCTGGCACTACAGACGGGGTGGCGTTGCCTGAAATCGGGAGAAATACAGTTGGAATTCTGACAAAAAAAAAGGGTCAACTTTTTTTTATTTAGAGAAAACGGGCTTCCATATGAATGTTCTCGCTGTTTCTTTTCTCCCCATTCGTCCATGTTTTTATTCTGTGTTACCTGTCCAGAACTAAACTACAGTTTTTAACGGGTGGTGCGTAAGTAATAATGGTCCGTGGGGAAACGCAGTGCCGACCGTGTGAACTTTTTATATTCGGGTTACTTAAGGAATCAACCCTTGACTGTATTTTGTAAAAATGTGAGGGATTTGATTTATTAATGCTGACGTTTACGTGCACAGAAATGTTATTATGTTTATTGAAACATGGAATTTCATATTTCATATTCAATATATTCATATTTTTTACAATTTAAATTAAAAAATGTTTTTAACAGAAATACAATTTTTTATATATATTTTTAAAGACTTTGTATTTACTTTGCATACTGCATGGACTTACTGCAGCGAACATTCAAGTGTTTTAAAGTATCAAATATCAATTATATGGAGAATAAAAAAGAATGAACAACTGAGCCTGCTGTCTTTATGCACACATACAAATAAATTTCCCCAAAAAAGTATTCAGTTTTCAGTCCTTCAGAGAACAAATTGTATTTTGTATGCACATATGAATGTATATATTATTAGATTTACAATTACAAGATAAATATATGTATATATTTATATCGTGGATTTAAATTAGAAGCTCCAGTTTTCATTAATTTGATGATATCTGTGGTGTATTTTAGATGCACATATTCATTATTAGAGCTGCTTTTAATATACAAATAACATCAAATTAATCAAAACATCAAACTGGTTTCTGACTAATTTTATACACACATGCAGCCTGTACGGCAGGGGGCGCTCTGAGACTTTTTAAGTTCCTGTCGAGCTGCTGAGAGGAACCTGCTAACCAGCCACACCTCCACAACCACACCTTGGTGAAATATCGACAGAAAAGCAAAAACACAAGCGTCTACAGAGATTCATGTAACATGACTGTGAGCAGAATTCTTCACTTTCACCAGATTTACATTCAAATCTGTTTTTGAGATTAGATTTTGCTTTGTTTACGGTCCTAATGTTATATCTTAAAATCAGCGTTAGCTTTTTATTAACTAAGTAAGAACTGTATTTAAATGCTACAAGTCTTTTATTTCTCACTGCAGGCACCAGATTTTATATTTTTCACATATTATTTATGAAAAAGACTGTGCTCCTTAAACCGGCTTGGAAATGAACAAATGTTCATCATGTCAGTGATCAGCTGGGGAAAGTTTGGAGCACAGTAACAGGCCTGATCCAGTGCTGTCTAAAGCCAGATATTAGCATCTATATATATTTATGTAATAACCAGAATTTTGAGGGAAACCTTCTAGTCTATTGGTCAGAATTAGACCCAGTGTGTCGACTAGTTCTATGGCATCTTGCATCCATCAATCGATATATTCTTCCCATACCGTCATTGATTTAGTTGTTCAGATTATTAGTTAATAAAATGAAACCAGTTGATGACATAAATGTACTAAATTATGCAAATTATACAATCAATGGATGTTGTTTCCTGACAGCACAAGCTTAAAAACCAAAATGTGTGTAGCCCATATGTATGACCTTCAAATATTTTATATTACTTCAATTATGTATTAATACTTTTGTTAGGTCCACAACGACATATTTAATCTAGGGTTACACCTGAGCAACTATGGAGTTAAGGGCGTTGCTCAAGGGCCCAGGAGCGGCATCTTAGTTTAGCCGGCTTTGAACTCATGACCTTTGATCTAAAGTGTAATGGCTTAACCGCTACTCTACCACTAAAACTCCACTTCCCATAATCCCCTTTGTACTGATTAGTCACACATGTTCCTGATTCCATCCACATCACAGCAACAGTTTCAAAGGATTTGTATCCAGTCAAACTAATAACTACCACGAAAACAAAAGCCATGAGCGCAAAAACTACCTGCGCACCTGCAGTAAGAAGGAAGAGTGAGTACAAGTTGAAAGAAACAACGCTTTAAAACTACATATGGAATTAAAAAATCGAACTAACTAATAGAACAAGTCAGAAATATAACTAATTGGATTATAGTATAAACTAATTGTTTTATTTATTTTGACATAAAGCAATGCTTTTGAAAGAACGTCCTTTACGAGGATGAGATCAAAATAAATCTATATTTTTTGCTATGGCACATCAGCTGTCTGTTCACAAGAAAAGAAGATGATGTAAAACAGGGAGGAGGCTCCATGATGTTCTGAAATCAACAGTATAATGACCCATGTTATGATCAAGTCTAGAGCTGGGCCTCACCGAGGGATTAAAAGCACGGGGTGGTGGATGTAAGATGTGTGTATATATAGTGTCTTGATAGATATAGAAAGGAGCTCACACACTGAGATTGTAAAACAGGAGTTATGTATTGAAAAATCTACATTTAAACACTGGGGAAAACTTCAGCGTGGACAAAGGACCAATTAACAAACAAGAAAAAAACCCTATATACAAAATCTAAATGACCAAAAGCATGGAAAAAACCCTACACCCAACACAATCATCATGCAGTAATGCTGGAGGCTGGAATCCAGAATGGCAAGCCTGCAAAGACAAACCAACAAAAACAATGAACCATACGATACAATATAACACATGACATATAAAACAAAACAACACACTGCACCCAGGAACAGGTTGTATCTGAAGCCAATCCTACATCTACAGAATGAGGAACAAGCAGTCTGAAGAATTTTGTATTTAAATCTATAATGAGTGTCAGATTACAGATTACCTGTAAACAGGTTCTGGAGTTTCAGAGAAATCACATGCGTGCTTCAAATATTCTGATAAATTAGAAATTGGAAGTAAAGTCAGATTTTGATTGAATATGCCATAAACAAGGAGGCGCTGTTTTTGCAGAGGGAGATTTCAATGTTCAATTAAATTTTTTTTTTATTGAATTCAAACTGAAAAGTCATTCCCCTACATTTACACTACCGTCACTATACATGATTAACTTGCATTCTATGGCGTTTGCATTCTACAGTATGTGTTCGTCAAAACATTAGCATACAATCAGATGGAAACCTAAAACGAATTTGTCAAGAATAGAAGGTGGTTTTCAGTAAATGAATCCGAAACCCAAACAGTGGAAAACCTGTTCTATTTACAAAACACATTCTGTAGGCCATTTCCTTCTGCACGCTATCTTATACAATGATTTGTTTTTTTGTTTGAAGCTTGTTCCTCATATAAGTTCTTTCCCAGCAGGACAAAATTTCCCCCCAGATTTCCATTTTTACCAGTTTCACCACAAGGTCTACTGCTAACATTCCTCTGTATTATACACAAATAAAGACCATACTGATCGTTTTACTGCAGTGATTTAAGATCTGCAGCAGGAACACTGCAACTATTACGCCACTTGATTTACAGACCCTCAACAGCATATAAATACAAAAGCTCAGTGGGTTTTTATCAGGTTATGAGTTCAGATCGTGCTGGACTGAGATGCCTCCAAGCGAATTGATTTGAAATGTAAATGTCTGGCAAATGAAGTCTCACACACACACACACACACACACACACACAAACACACCAATGCACGTCATCTTTTTGCATGTGTAAAACACATTTTCTATTCTATCAACGTATGAATAGATAAATGTAGACCTCCATAATGTTGATACCAGCATCTTAATAATCTTGCACAAGACATCTTTACCCAGAGCTCTCTTCACCACACACAAACACACACACACACACACACACACACACACACACACATCCACTGTCCTGTGCCTTTGCTATATATGGATGTTGGTAGCTTTATGGTTAAGGCATTTGACTTTGCAGCTGAAGGTGGTGGTTTACCCCTGAGCCCATTAAAACTTCTCAAGTGTATGAATGAGATAAATGTAAGTTGCTCTGGATTGTGTATTTATTTGATGTACAGTATCTGCAGACGTGATCATTTCTGATGAAACATGTTGGAAACACTTTTAACTCCAGTGGCATGTGACCGTATTGCTGTTATGTATTTAATGACTAATAATTGCCTTATTTTCGTTAACACCTATCTAAACAGTTTAATTATTTTCGTTTTTCTCGTGACAGTAATGAAGGTTAAAAGAATATCTGTCGTTACTTCCTTTTAGACAGGCTTTTATTTATTTAGCATATTTAGTTAGTTGATTGCACATTTTTTACTTTTTGAACATGTTATGTAGTTATTTTAGGGATGGTCCCTGGTGATGGTGAGACTCCACATGTTTGTCCGACAGGCCATTTGCCATGGTGTGTACTGACCCTTATTTCAATACAGAACCGTAGATATTTGGAATCTCTAAATCCCAGTACAATGCAATGTGTTGTTGCTTGTTGGTGTTTCGCGTGATCCATGGTTGCTCTGATGCTAGTTCTGATGAAGGTATTACTGCAGATTATCTATTGTGTGGGGACAGCAATGGACAATAAGCGGTAACTACAACAAATGCTTGGGGGGAGATGTGAGTTTGTCCCTAATGAGCAAGTCAGTGTTGACTGTGAAAAGGAAAATCCCTTGAGAGGAACCAGATTTAAGTGGGAACCCATTCTTATCTGGGTGCCACCAAATGGTAATCAAATGCAACCTGTTGTCAAAGTCAAATTTCAAATCCCAGCAAAACCAAGTTGCCACTGTCAGCCGCTTGAGCAAGGTTCTTAACCCTCAAATACTAAGTTGTATAAAGAAGGCTATTAAAAGTCATTTTGGAAAAGGGTAAACATGCAGAAGGATGAAATGTATTTTGTGTTTATGTAAATGCTCCATCCTTTAAAAAAGGAAGAAAAACAGTAGTTGTGCATGGTTTCATAAGAGTGGATGAATGTCACAAATGTAATGGTCTTTTTCATTTTGGTTCTGTAGTTAATAAAATCTCAAGCTATAAATGATCTTAACAACAAATTACTAATCAGAAAAAGGAGCAAAATGTGAACACTGTTTGCTCTTAAGACTTGCAGCAGAGCATGTACAAGCAGGTTATAAGGCTCAGGTGTGGCTCACGTAACGACATTCCACGTGAAGAAAAACATTTTAATAATCATCCCAACAAGTCAATTCAAGAAGCTGTGATTATGCAGGCAGGAACATTTAAGTAATACAATAATCCCCTTTTATTGTAATGGTTACAAATAGAAACTTCCTGCGATAAACAAAATTCAAAAATAAACGGACACCGCCTTAAAAAATTATTCACGGTTTAAGTGGTAAATTATCCTCCCACACACTTTAAACACACAGAAAACATTTGCAAGAATACAGCAATTATATTTTTCTTAAAAGAATTTCATTATTTCAATGAAACTCACATTTTCCTATAAGTTTTTTGGTCTATCGTGTCTACAAAGCTTTTAGTGGTTTACTGTAAAAAAATAAAATAACAATAAAAAAATAAAAGGAATGAATAAAAACAAAGAAAAAAAGATAAAATACAAGGTGTAAATAATATTTTTTATATTCATAAATGACACAGTTCTGGTCTCCAATAGATATGTGAGCTTCGATCCTAAGCAATTTTTAATTAAATATCGATCCTAACAAACAGTTGAGAGTCAATTGTCTCGGGCCTTTGACTTAAAAGGGGACCCCAATCACTAGTGATGCACCGATCATGATTTATCGAGTTTTTACAAGCAAGCTGGACAAGTCCGATACTGATCTCTGTGTTGTTTAATCAAGCTACAAACAAGAAACGAAACAAACGTTCGTTTCATGAGAAAAAAAGGAATGTCTGTTTCGTTTATCAGACAACACATAAGCAATAAACAGCACTGTCACAGTCCACTGCTTACCAAACACATTGCAGTGTGACGTCTGTAGGCGGTGCCTAAAGAATCAGAAAGCACATGACACAGGACAAATATATAAACAAACGCTTCTCCCAGATACCTGTTTCTCTGCAGCTGTTGTAGAGAAAACCTGCATCTCCATGTTCCTCCCTTCTGACATCCTCTGCAGCAGGATCTAAACAGACATAATGGAGATCTTACTTTTATTTACATTGAGTCATCTTGTGGTGTTTGCAGGTAAGCTGAAGGATTTTTAGGTAGACGAGGTTGTTTCTGCAGGGCATTGATATTTTGATGGGATTTTTGATACAAATATACAGTAAAAGAGAAAACACACACACATTTCAGACTTTATTGTAGATAGAACATCACAATAGCACACTGCTTATCGTTTAATTCAGCAGTGCTGATTACAAATTGCTGAAACGAATGTTTATTTAATGTTTATTTAATATGTAATATTTACCTTATTTTATGTGGTACTGTATATTATATTCTTAAAAACCACTCATTTAGAACATTTACATTACCTTTTCAGCTATTTATAGGCCTACTATTATTATGCTTATAATAAAATAATATAAATATGAGTTGTTATAGTAAGATAGAGAAACTGATAATATATTCTAGAAGATGATTTACCTGCTGGCTTGCTGGAGATTTAAATCCATGTTTGCAATGTTGAACTGAGTTTAGAAGCATTTTCTCACTCTCTCTCTCTCTCTCTCTCTCTCTCATTCTCTGTTTCTCTCTCTCTCTCTCTCTCTCTCTCTCTCTCTCTCTCTCTCTCTCTCTCATTCTGTGTGTGTGTGTGTGTGTGTGTGTGTGTGTGTGTGTGTGTGTGTGTGTGTGTGTGTGTGTGTGTGCCTTCTATTATATGAAAGTATTGCTTGTTTTGTATTTTTTGTCTAAAACTGTATCAACAGTTAGATCTAATCGGGTACAATAAGTTGATTAGACATTCTAATTCTAAGAACGTGGATATTTTGGACAAAATGGAAATGATTCAATTATTAATAAATTAAATGCAATTCAAATGCCAAATCATTTTAAACGTAGTGAATCATTTTCAATGTTATTTATCAATTAAATGACATTTAAATGACATTAACAATTTTATTTATTTTTTTGCTTAACATGCAAATTATTTATAATGTCCCTCAATTTCTTTTACTGACTTTGTTGGTACTAAGCATCAAATCCATAAGTGGCTGAAATGCATCAGTCTGATTTTTTTCATGGTACTTGTTAATGATTAGACTTCAACCATGTTACTGTAACATTAAAGACTCCTACAGTTTAGGAATTTAAAGATTGAATGTGTTTTGGTTTTTTTTATATGTTTTCGTATTTATATCTTGTATACATATTGTATATTCGGTTTTACAAAATAAAGAACAATTGCCAAGAAAAGCACCTCTCTGAACTTTATTTGAGTGTCTAATTGAGTGTCATGTTCTTTGAGGGCAGAGTAGTAAAAAGTCATTGTCACAGTGGGATCGGCTTAACATGGACACTGCATGAACAGCCAATGATACTGTGGTTTTCTACTAGAGTTCCTCCAGAAGAACTTACAATGGAGCAACAACATGAAGCAAACTTTCCACAAAAACCACCTGATGAAAGGGAGCGCATGACAGGATCCACAGAGCTCGATCGTCTAGGTCATCATCTTCAAGAAGGTCAAGCAGGAGCTCAGCAGCAGTGCTAGCCAGAGCGAAAGCAGTTGCAGCACACGCTCTCAAATTGGCTATGCAAAAAAAAAATTATTTGGATGCTAGTTTGCACATATTACAATGTGCGGCAGCAGTTGCTTCAGCCGAAGCAGCAGTGTATGAGGAAGCGGATGAAGAGCTTGATGGTGGAGAACATCAGGTTTAAGAAGTTTCTGACATGTCACCAATCAACGTCTGTGAGTGACAGCATTCAAGAGAATTTTTCGCAGCATTGATTAGCCATTGGATACCAATGTTAATCCAACATTACCTTCAGTTACAGCTAAAGTTGATTAAACCCTGCTGGCGCCACCTAATGTTGATGTAGAAAATCACTGTTTCACAAACAGAAGGAATTTTAATGTAAAGAATTACATTAACACCATTTTGTCATTCCTCACAATATGTACCAGGAACACATCAAAGTCACATCAAATCATCTGGACAGCTGAAAAGAATGAGATCTGTGCATGTTCTTAAAGCAGCAGCAGCAGTCAGAATGGCTTTGGCAATGCTTATGGAGCATTTTTAAGAAAATTGAGAACGTTTCCAAATTTGTCAAGCAAGGACAATCAGAAGTTAAGAGAGTAAGGAGCTATCCTTCTTGAACTCGAGTGTGCAAAGGCTGGTGGGTTCCTTCCAGGTCTTACTCATCTCGATACTCCATGTGGGGTTAATTCAATAGTGGAGAAATTGCCCACAAGCCTCCAAGTCAAATGGATAGTCGATTTTTTTGTCTGCCAAACTGTCAGAGCTGTGAACATGGAACTGATTGAATCTATGTCAAGTTTCATCAATGCTTTGGACGTTTGCATTCATGTCTTTGTTTTTAGTACCACGTTTGTTTTTGTTCATGTAATGTCTCCGCACTACTTTATGTTTTATTCACTAATAAAATAAAATCTAACCCGCAAGCCTTTAATAAAAGTGTGACATTCGAATCTTAGGGTTGTGTTTTACTGGGGTCTTGCGCTATGATTCGTATTTTAAACAAAACGAATTTAAATGTTGGTTATTGTATTTACAGAGGCACATTCTCTGCAGTACCACTACACCGCGCTCACGCCCAGACACGCTGGTTCAGAGTTTACTGCTGTGGGTCTTCTGGATGAAAAGCAGTACATGTCCTACAGTAGCAGTCACAGGAGACTGATCCCAGATAATTGGATCAAAAATATTATGAGCGAAAATTACTGGAAGGATGAGGCACAGAACATGCAGAGCAACCAGTATAGATTTAACAGTACATTCAAAACAGTAAGGGAGCAGTTTAATCACAGCAGAGGTAAGAATAAACACATTTTTATTTTTAGAATTTTAGTATAATATGATGTGATTTCACGTCATGCTTCTTATTCTTCTTTCGGCTTCTCCCATTAGGGGGCGCCACAGTGGATCATTCGTCTCCATACCCCCCTGTCCTCTACATCTGCCTGTTTCAACCCAACTACCTACATGTCTTCCATCACCACATCCATAAACCTCCTCCTTGATCTTCCTCTTTTCCTCCTTCCTGGTGTCTCCATCCTCAGCATTCTCCTACTGATATACTCCATGTCCCTCCTCTGCACATGTCCAAACCATCTCAATCTCGACTCCCTCACCTCGTCTCCAAAACGTCCTACATGCGCTGTCCTTCTAATAAACAAATTTTTTATCCTGTCCATCCTCATCACTCTGAACAAAAACCTCAACATCTTCAGCTCTGCTACCTCCAGCTCCACCTCCTGTCTTCTACTCAGTGCCACTGTCTTCACACCATTCAACATCTCAGGTCTCACCACAGTCCTATAAACTTTCCCTTTCACTCTCACAAATACTCTTCTATCACAAACTGATATCACAAGCTGTTGCTCACAGATGGTCACCTCATCTCTCAGCCTGGCTTCCACTACTCTTTCCCATATCTTCATGGTGTAACTGATCAACTTTATTCCCCTGTAGTTACTGCAAGTCTGCACATCTTCTTTATTCTTAAAGATCAGTACCAGGACACTCCTTCTCCAATCCTCAGGCATCTTCTCACCTTTCAGAATCCTGTTAAACAATCTGGTTAAAAACTCCACTGCATCTCTCCTAAACATCTGTCATCTGGTTCTACCTCCTTACTAATCCTATCCACTTCCTGCTTCACCATCTCCTTACCACCCAACCTTCTGTCTCTCTCATTTTCCTCATTCATCAGCTGCTCAAAATCCTCCCTCCATCTTCTCAACACACTCTCCTGACTAGTCAACACATTTCCATCTCCATCCTTTATGTACATCCTTCATGCATCTCCTGCATGTTCCTCATTCCACCAGTCTCTTTGTCTTCCTTTCTATTTCACACCAAGTACCTGATCTCCCTTATTACTTCTGCAGTAGTTGCACAATCATCCTCTTCACCATCACTGATTAAAATCTAATATGTGATATTTAGAGTTTTTTTTTGTGTTTGTCTCTTTAAAAGGTGACACACTACAGAGGATGTACGGCTGTGATATTATTAATGGCGGCATCACTAAAGGATACAATCAGTACGGTTTTGATGGAGAAGATTTCATCAGTCTGGATCTGGAAACTGGAACCTGGATTGCAGTTAAACCTCAAGCTCTGATCCTCAAACGCAACTGGGAGTCTAATGGTTACACTAAATACTGGAAGAGCTTCCTGGAGCACGACTGTATTTTTTTGTTAAATACATTTGTGAATTATGGCAGAAAGACTGTGGAGAGAAAAGGTAAACTGTGTGTTCTGCTCTGATACTGTAACACACTAATAACACACTTTCACTACACACACAGACACTGACCATGAAACTGTTTAACACGTGAACCTGAGCCTTTATTTCATATTAATTATATTCATCATAAACTACATTTTTCATCACAACCAGAGTGTAAATCATTTCTACACAGTCTTTAATGTGTAAACCTCCATCTTTATAAC
Organism: Silurus lanzhouensis; assembly: GCA_039877035.1. NCBI lineage: Eukaryota > Metazoa > Chordata > Actinopteri > Siluriformes > Siluridae > Silurus > Silurus lanzhouensis. The sequence continues at coordinate 244,361 of JBCEWE010000548.1, forward strand.
CTTCATCACACACACCTTTCACACATTTATTCATATTTCTAGCACGTTAAACTTATCTTCTTTTATTTGTTGATCAAATACATTTCTATTTAATTATTTTGAAGAAACACCAGATCTTCTTCATCAATAAAAAAACTGTTTTCCTTCTTATTTAAAAATGACTTAATCTTACAGTGTAGTTTAATATTTATGTCTTTGTGTCTCTGCAGATCCTCCTGAAATGTCACTGTTCCAAACAGAAGCTTTTTCTCCAGAGGTGGTGTGTCATGCTACAGGTTTCTACCCCAAAGCACTGCTGATCTCCTGGCAGAAAAACGGAGAGGACGTGCATAAGGACGTGGATCTCAGAGAGACGTTACCCAACCAGGATGGAAGCTTCCAGAAGAGGAGCATTCTGAAAGTCTCAGCTGAGGAGCTGCAGAAACACACCTACACCTGTGTGATTGAGCACAGCAGCTTGGAGAAGGATTTAGTGCTGCCTGTGAGCGAGAGACGAATCCTGAGAGGTCGGAGAAACACTTTCCTATAAATCTACACATTTACAGAGTGAACACTGATTTACTGATGCAGCAGATAATAAACACTCTGTGATGATTTGACAGGTGGAGGATCAGATGGAGGATCAGGTGGAGGATCAGAT
>JBCEWE010000548.1:247500-307500 GCA_039877035.1 Silurus lanzhouensis
CGAATCCTGCTTTCTGCCTGCCAGACACGATCAGGATTCACTTCCTGCATCTTTCTTTAGCGATATATTTTTGTTTTTAATGGGTTGAAAAGAAAGATAGACCTGCTTTAAACAAGCTTCCTAGCTTGTCCTCACCGATGGTTCAGTGGGTTAATGTTGGTGTCTCGCTGGTGGTGGGGTCTTGGTTCGAATCCTGCTTTATACCTGCTATTTACAATGTGGGTTCAACTTCTCCTACTTACATCTGTATTCGCTTCCTACATCTTTCTTTAGTGTTAAATTCTTGCGTTGATGGTTTGAAAAGAAAGATAGACCTGCTCTAATCAAGCTTCCCATCCTGTTTTTTCCTGATGGCTTTGTGGGATAAGGCTGGTACTTTGCTAATGTTGGTGGTCAGGGTTCAAACCTGGCTTTCTGTCTGCTAGTCATGAGGTAGGTTACATTCCTGATTCCTACATCTTCATATTCTTGTTTTGATGGGTTAAAAAGAAAGATAGACCTGCTCTAAACAAGCTTCCCAGCTTGTCATTTCTGATCGTACAGTGGGTTGATGCTGGTGCCTCGCTAATGGCGTGAATCAGGGTTCAAATCCTGCATTGTCCCTGTTAGTCACAATATGCTTTTGCTTCCTATGTCTGTCTTTAGCATTGTATTCTTGTGTTGATGGTTTGAAAGAAAAGATAGACCTGCTCTAAACAATCATTGCAGCCTGTCCTTCCAGATGGTTCAGGGGGGTAAGACTGGTATTTTGTTGTTGGTGGGGTTCAGGGTTCGAATCCTGCCTTCTGTGCTTCTGGTCTGAATTTCTTGCTTTGAAGCACAAAACGAAGGATAAACCCCCAAAAAAAAGAAGGTGAGTTGTGGGACTTGATGGCTTTGTGGTAAAAGCCTTGCCTCTGAGCTCAGAGGTTGCTGGTTCAAATCTGGCTTGTCCCCACACTGGGTAAGTTGTGTGTGGTGAGCAATGGAGTGGGTGACTGTGAGCAAAGGCTGTGAAGACCTGCTGGGTTACAGCCTCAGAAAGACAAGAGTTTTCCATTTTGGCGGAGAGAAGGGGCAAAAGTATAAGTATTTGGAGCCTATGTTGAAACTTTTTTGGATGTTTTTGCTTCATAACCCCCTGTTTTCAGCTTCTCAGGTGCCGGGGGGGCTGATGCCCATTTATTGCCCCCCCGTTTGAGGATATGCCCTCCGATACCATCCACATCCAACCTTTCACGCAGCCATTTCTGACACCTTCTGCACTACTGCCACTGTAACTGGAACCTTACACACTCTTAACTTTGAGCCCTGGCTGGGGTTTGAACCAGCAACCTCTCAACCCAGAGGTAAAGCTCTTCCAATTGAGCCACAGGAACTCCTGCAAGAGCCTGATTTTAGGACCTTTTGGTTCTTTTATAAAACTTTTTAAACAATTTAAAGGAAAGCTAAGGGGTAGGAATTGAACCTGGTGAGTCAGACAGCAGAGGCCACATCACTAAACCACTACACTACCAGAGGGGTGACAAACAAGGCTTTGCTTATTGGACTCTTGGCTTTTCTATAGTTAAGAGACCACTGTTTTCTCTTATATCATGATGGTTGAGGGTCAAAACTTCTCCTTCCTGTACATTCTCTCAGTAACCGGAAGTCTATGAGAAGTGACTCAGGTACAAGAACCACATCTCCAACACCTGCACCACTGATATACCATGATTTACCAGCAACCAATTTTAATGACCTTTTATTGTTCTGTTTTTAAAAACTTCTTATAATGTTCAATATGAAACTAGAGATAATAATCAAACCAGGAAAGTCTTTCATCATAGATCACTAATGGCATTACTTCAAAACTCAAAACTTTGTTAGACATGTAAATAAGCAGGAAAGACAGAGACAAAGACAAAGAGACACAGACACAGCTTTAGAAAGAGTGAGAAACAAATAGAGAGACAGCAAGAGAGAGACATTTACTAAAAGAGACACAGAGACAATTAGATAGAAAAAAATAGAAAAACAAAGATAGCGAGCCACTTCCTGTTGGAAGTGTTTCTCCCGAGTGACTCTTATTGATCTCATTTACTAAATGAGCAGTAGTGAGTTAAGTGCTTGCTCAGGTGCCCAAAACTGGCAGCTTGGAGGTGTTAAACATGTATCATATTTACAGCATGTGATATGTATGTAAGCATATGTACAGTGATTAAATATAAAGGCTATATCAGTGCAGAGACGTGTGGACATCATTAAGAGCCTTTCCAACGCAGCAGTTTTTTGGGGGGCATTTATCATTTATAAATGGCACAATTTTTGGCGAGGTGCAAAACCAAAAGAAAAACCCTAGCAGCCTCGAACCTGAATTTACAGCAGCATTGAGAGCAGGTACGCCCTAACACACTGCACCACAGTAACCTTCCAACAGCAGCAAACATTTTTTTGGGGGGGCACTTATCATTTACAAATCAGGCCCATTGTTTGGCAGGTATGCCGTAACCGACTGCACCACAGGGACCTTTCAAAACAGGCATTTTGGCAATGTTTGGCAACAAAAAAATCTCTGTCTGTCTATCTATCTATCTATCTATCTATCTATCTATCTATCTATCCATCCATCCATCCATCCATCCATCCTCAGGAGCAATCCCTTAACAATCTTTCTTTTTTCCCCCAGAAATCCCAGCTGTCATGTGTATTTTGATGGCTTGTATGGGATTAGAGTCACAAAGAAAAATCATTTTAAGATTTATTTATTTGACATTTTTGCATTTATGATGTTTCATTCCCTACCTGTCAACTTGCAGATTGTAGAGAAAGTGAAAGAATGAGATGGGAAATGTTCCTTATCAAACTGAAGACGAATCTCAAACGTCACTAATGAAGGAGAGTTTATCGCATCAGATCAACCAATGATGAACCAGTTCTCCAAAACAGGTCAAAGGTGAATCTTGTGAACTTTCAATTGGCAACAGAGCAAAACACAGAATTACAATTTCTGGATAAATGGATGAACAACCAATAAAATAATAAACACTTGTACATTACAGTAAAAGTGTGAATCCTGTCTGGTCTCTTGCAATCGATATAAATCAAATATGCAATCAAATAAATACATTTGTGCTGCTGAAATTCCACGATGCCGTAGAGAAGAAATTCAACTTGTGCATTTTTATTCACTGTGATCCAAACCATAGTTTATATCAAGACAAAGACATTACAAAAACATTACAAAATGACAAAGGAGCTTTTCATTCTGATGGGAATGAGATGTTCACTGACACAAATACTTACTTTTGAGAGATGAAATTATTTTGAGAACTTAAGTATTTTGATGTGTTTGTGCTGTTTGTACACATTGTTTTCAGAAATGCACTCACTGCTTTGCAAATATTAAGGATGATTCGAGAAATGCGCCAAAGCAAAGAGAGAAAAACTGCAAATGTCGACTGAGAACGGATTGAGTTACAACAACCAGCCACTAGAGGGCATCAGAGACATTCTTGTTTCATATTTGACTTCATGTTCTGAAGTTCACACATGTATAGGGTCATGCTTTTAAAGTCTTAGGGAACCTTTCAGGATCTTTAGTGTGCTCGACATTTTAATGCTTTCTCTCTTTAATGAGCTTTAAGAGCATCAACAGAATCTCATTGTATGAAGGTATTGCTCAAGAAAGTGATACAAAACTGACGTTTTAGTAAATGTGGAGGGAATCATGACCAGCCCCAAGTCAATTTTGGCACAGAAACATCTTTCATCTGTCATAATGATCATCAATTGCATCATAATCCATCATCAAGTGGATCATTAAAAACAGTAGTAAACAGTAAAATGATGTACACACGTTACTGTGTGTAATGTCTGGCTGAAGAATAAACAACATGTGGATCCTCCATTGTATTTTGCCTTTTGAGTCTTGCAGCCTTCTTGGTTTTCATCTTTGAGAAGTTTAGCGCAGCGTAATTCACTGAGTCTGACTCAGGATCCTGCAGGAGCACAAAGAACATTGCAGATGATTAAAATAACAGGAAAACCTACAAAACAGAAATCTCTGAGATGGTTTTATTGAGCTGGAGTGAGATATAAAAAATCACTAATGTTCTCAAGGTGGAGTTAAACATGCTCTGCTCACATGGTGATCTAAAGAAGGTCAAATTTGGAAATCTCAAGTCAATAATATTGATTTGATATAGTTGATATTAGGAGTTCTTTCTTAAAGGTACAGGATTGTTATTGTGTGTAGCACCAGGGTTCAGGAGGAACGTCGTTTTATTTCACTGTGTACTGTGTCAGATACTGTATATGGTTGAAATGATAATAAAAGCTTCTTGACTTGACTTGACTTGACTTGAGAACTAATTTGGGTCTGTGGCAGTCAGAATTCATGCTAATTTGATACAGGATCAAATACTTATTTCACTCCATTAAATATAAATTAATTTATAACCTTTCTTTATTTTTTATGATTTTTTTGTCTCTCTGCTAAAATAAACCTAGCTTAAAATTCTAGAAAATTTTCAGCAGGCGATCGAATAATTATATCCCCCACTGTATCTGCGCTAAGCAGCATAAAGACTAGTGTATGTACTTTGCTAGCTCATATTTACCTCAGTATCTTCTGCTTTATGACCTGAAGCAAAACAACGGAAATATTATTATTATAATTATTATGATTATTAATTTTATTATAGGAATAATATTTGACCTCCATGTGTGTTTCTGTGCTTCAGTAAGATGAAGATCAGGACACCGAGAAGAATCACAATCACTGAGCCAAACACCGTGGTCAGCACAAAGATCAGAGTCAAAGAGACCGAACCTGGAGGAAAACATCTGAGCTTTAAAAACCACATCATATTTTCTATCATCTACAATTTCATACAATGTCACAATTTTATAGCTCCATCAAACATTTAAAGAAACTTAATGAGGACAAAAAGATCACACCTGCTGCTACTGTTTCTCTGTCTGAGATCTTTATTTTAATTCCCCCTGAGAAATAAAACATTGTTTTTTATTTGTATCCTCAGTCACATTTATCAGCTTTTCCTCCAATTATTCACTTTGTAGAAATGTACCTTTCACTCTCAAGTAGTTTGTTTCATGAAATGTAATTCGCATCAGATCAGTGGAGCTGCAGTAATAAAGTCCTGTATCAGAGACGTTCACTGCAGTGATAGTGAGAGACGTGTTCTCACCCTGAACAAATACCACCATGCATTCACTTTCATTAAAGAAGTGACAGTTTTGTGATGGAACTGATCCAAAAAACTGTTTACACCCAACAATAAGAGGAGCTAAACCACATGTGTGTTTAAACCAGTGTATGTAACCTGAAACAATCAGTTCATGTCGACACCAAATAGTGACATTATCTCCAACTTCTGCCTCCAAAGTTACAAAGCACAGAGACTCAGAGAACAAACCTGCAACACACACAAACACACATTACAATAATTACAGATAATGTTTGAGCTTTTTAAAAGTTCCTAAATATCTGTGTCTCTCATTTATAACTTGAAGAAATAAATGTTGGATTCTCAGACACAACCTCAGATCTCAAACCCCAAGAAGTATTTTTTAGAATTTTTTTCATTTTTACTTAAAGACCTGTTTAATAAAGTAATAAATTATCTTATTAACACTCACCCATGACACAGAGAAACACAGGCAAAGCTACAAACCCAACCATCGTGTATCAGATGAGAGACTGCGAGGAAACGACCTGCTGTGGAACTGCTGGATTGTCTGTGTGGAGGAGGTGTGTTTCACCAGCACTTTTATAACCTGAAACATCGAAAACCAAATTTCTTTGAATTCAACATTTGTAAAATTAATTTCCCTGTTTATATTATTCAAATAATTTCATTTTAATATACTTTAATTTCTTTTTTTTTTTTAATTGCAGTTTTTTCATTCATAATGATGAAGTTAATTGATTGTACTTCATAATTCGTCATTTCGAAGTAAACTTTGAAAGAAGTAAACTGTGAACCACACACACTATATATCTGCTGTCATTTCATATATAAGTTTTATATTTAATATTACAGGTAGGAGTTTTTTCTTGTTGTTTTTAATAACCAACCCAATATGTTAGAAAGTTTAAAAAAGTGAAAATAGCATTAAAGTGGCCGGTGGTCAGTAGCAGATGAAGCATGGTTGTGGGTACGTATATGTTTGCAGCTCAGTGCTAAAACTAGATGCATGACGTTTGTCGGTTCTGTGGTTGGAAAACAGACAAACCATTTACCATGGACAGCTGCTACATGTGCAGAATCCTGTGGTTTCTGAAGTGGCTGATCTTCACAAAGCACTTAAATGTTGACTACAGAAATGCAAGAAAACACCATCAATAATCCGATAGAGGTCTGCACTTGTCTGGTCCATGTCAGGTGTCAGGTTAGTGTGTGTTTTGTTAGTCTTGTGTATTTATACTAACACATAAAATACAGAGTGTGTCTGCACCTCATTCACAATCATTTCAATAACAACTGAGCAGTTGTGCTGGGATTTGAGCTCGAAACCTTCTGATCAGAAATCCAATGTCTTAACCACTGTTCCTAAACTGGAAACCAGTGACCACTGCCAGATCTTGGCAAAACCTTTGTTATGTCCCAATATGGCATATAAAAGAAAAGGAAATATCCACCGTTTTATTCCCTGTGTAGTCTACGATAAAGCAGATGGATCACGTCTCATCACATTAAGTGCTTGAACCAGTAAATGAAATGCTGCAGGTGATTTTTACTTCCTCTCCTGCAAAGCTGCACTTTTTTCACCCTTGTCACAGGGAGAGTCGTGTGAAGACCAGCTATTTCACTAACCGCAAGTCAAATACATGTCTGAATATTTTTCCAACCACAGCACTGACAAGGTTCTCTGAATCTATTTTACGCTGCAAAACAGCAGAAACGTATGAAACTCACACCCTGGGCTCTGACCACCGGAAGCTTTCAGTCCTCAGAGTTTAACTAAAATCCTAATGTTAATCAGGGTGCATCATTTATGAAGTAATTCTCTCTTAGCATATAAACAGATGAAAAAGTTTTAAAAAGAATAATATATTTATCATTATAAAGAATAGTTTTGACTCCTGAATCACTGAACTGGGTTTGTTTGATATTGTTAATGCAATAAAAATGACTGTGTTGTGTTTATGATTTGGTAAAACGCCTTCATCAAACCCTTTGTATTGATCTGAACCCCACATATACATGTAGAGAGTACAGTTAGTTGGATTAATGAACAACTAAGTTACATACAGTTAATATATAAATACACACCACACACACACACACACACACACACACACACACACACACACACACACACACACACACACACACACACACACACACACACCCTCTATCTCTCTCAGTGTTTGTGGTGACATGCCTACTTTCTCTGTCTCTTGTCTTAAACGCGATGGTTCCACGTGGTGCTCTGCTTGTGTTCCTCTCCGTTATCAGTAAGTGTTAAAAATCTAATTTCTTTTAAAAACTCGATATTTAAAATCCTCATTTTATACTGTAAAATTCAGAGTTATAATCCTGTCCTTTGTAACACATACAGATGTTTTTTTTTATGTTGTAATATGATTGATGTGTAATGATTCAGAATTGTTCACATTTTTAACCAAAAATGCTTTTTCTATCCAAATATGCGAGGGTCTGGTATTTCTTTCAGATTTCTTATTTCATTACACGACCTTGTAGGGAAAATGAAACACAGAATGATCTCCACTTGGAAATGTGTTTAAAAGCTCAGTTGTCCTGATTTTCTTTTTAATTGCATGTGTGAAAGTAATAAAATGCAAACGCAGAAGCAACTGAATCCATTTTAAATTATGACAAAAAATGTGTGTGTGTGTGTGTGTGTGTGTGTGTGTGTGTGTGTGTGTGTGTGTGTGTGTGTGTGTGTGTGTGTATTGCAGGTTTACTCTCAGAGACTCTGTGTTCTTCAATTTTAGAGACAGAAGTTGGAGATGATGTCACTATTTGGTGCAAACATGAGCTGAAACATACAGATCAAATATTCTGGTTTAAACACACGAATGATTCGGTTCCACTTCTCCTCGGGTGTAAACAGATTAGAACGTCAGCTCCTTCAGAAAACTGTTACTTTTTTACTGAAAGTAATCGCATCCTGATGTCTGTTCAGGGTGAGAACACGTCTCTCACCATCACTGCAGTGAACGTCTCTGATACAGGACTGTACTACTGCAGCTCTATTAGATTAGATCAAATCATCTTTGGAAACTCGACCTCTCTACGTGTGGAAGGTACGTTTATATAAAGTGAGTAATGTTGAAGATTGAGATCATTAAGGTTATTAATAATGTAACATTTCTTCAGGTGGAAATAAAACATTTCCTAAGATCCCACACAAAGAAAAAGGTTTGTGTTTTTATTCTCTCAGACGCGACACACCACAGACACAAACCTCAATTTTATAATCAGAATAAGATGCGGCTCTAATAATGATTATTTATTTATTTATTTCAGGCTCCTATGGTGTGTTCTTCATGCTGTCTGCGATATCTGTGATTGTTTTCCTGCTCTGTGGTCTGATCTTCTTTATTCAGAATCATAGAAAAATGCACACAGGTAAAGTATTGTGCTAACAACTACTACAACAACAATAAAAATTAATAAAAATTAATTAATTAATAAATTAATAATAATAAAAATAACATTTTGTTGTTGCAGGTGCTAAAGAAAAAGACACTGAGGTAAATCTGACACTAAAAAACTTAAAACCAATGAACAAAATGACAAAAGTCAGAGGTTAATATTTATTTCTTGAGCTGTTTTTTCTTCAGAGAAATTATTTAAATATTTTACTAATATTTCTCCAGGGTGCCAATAGTTTTAACACACATTTAAATTGCTTAAGTGACTCGAACAAACTAATACACTGAAGACGTCTGTATCAATATCCATTTGACAACATTGTGTTATATTTCCACCAGTATAACACAATTAAAATGACTTCTGCTTTACAGAACTGGAAGAAGAAAACCAGAAGGATGCAGGAGGAACTGCATTATTCATATGTGGGATTTTCTTCTGTCGCTCAGTAGAACCTCAGTGTCACACGTCCCTGTTACAGGAATCATATTGTACAGTTACAGAAGACACACACAAGCTTTTTTTTTTGCGTATTTGTTTGTTTGTTTGCTCCATGTTTCTTGATTTAATTTGCATAGAAAAAAAACAATACATTTACAATGTAATAGTTAAATAATTGAAAATAGTTCAATCAGTCAGTAAACATCAGAATTTCATAAAAACCTGTAATTTTAAACCTCACACTGAATAATAAAAATGAGAAAACTGTAATATTTATTCTTTCTGGCCCTTTTTTTTTTTTTTTTTACATTTTTTTACCTTTTTTTTATATATATATAAATGAAGTGTGTTGGCTAACTTTTAGCAGCTTTATTAAAACATATTGACAAATGATCCCTTTTGATGATCAGTTATGAGAGTGGTGATAAAGTGTTTGGAGAAATAATAAATAAATAAATAAATAATTTATTTATTTATATTATTAGCACTTTTTCATTTTTAGAATACAAAACAATTGTTTATTGAAGATATATTGTCTTTATTGCTCTTTGTGCACATTACACTATATTTTTTATCGCATTTAATTGGATCCACACCCTAAAAAAGAGTCGATTCACTGATTACACACTGAAAAATAAAACCTTGGATTATTTGAGTTAAATTAAAACCTTGAATGCGATTTATCCGATTCAGAACACAATTTTAAAGAGTCAAATTAAAATATTGGAGTCGACGCACTTGTTTAGGACGCTAATAGACACAGAGTTAACTTAAACTCGTGGAGTCGATTCACTGACTCGGGACACTATTTGATACAGAATCAAACCAAAACCTTCAAATCGATTCACTGATTCGTGACATTGTTTGATAGAGTCAAGCCAAAACCTTGGAGTCGATTCACTGATTCGGGACATTGTTTGATACAGAGTCAAGCCAAAACCTTGGAGTCGATTCACTGATTCGGGACATTGTTTGATACAGAGTCAAGCCAAAACCTTGGAGTCGACTCACTGATTTAGGACGCTGTTTGAAAGAGTCAAAACCTTAAGAGTCGACTCACTGGTTTCAATCCAAACAATGAATTCAGGTTTATAAATGCAGAAATGAATGCAGTAATTATTATTTAATGGTTACAATTTACAAATAAGTAAATATACATTCATTTAATTAATTTAAACTGGTTCTTCTGACTAATTATATACACTAAATAGCCGAAAGTACGTGGACATCCCACACTTACATGTATTTCTTTTCCCAGCTTGCATCACTGCACACTGTCCGCAAGAGGTCGCTTTTGGGCTTACTACCTGCTTTTCTTTACTGCAATCATAAATTGGTGTAACAGTCAAATAAATCCGTGTTTTATCTACAGTTTTGTGGGGTTCCATAGCTTTTTTTCATTAAACAGATTTTACTTCATTCCATCACTCCAGCGCTGCTCTGAGCTCCCTACTGCCCCCTACTGGGAACAATCCTCAATAATAATAATAATAATAATAATAATAATAATAATAACAATAATAATAATGTACAGCTCATTTTTTAAATGTATTTATTTTATTTCAGAATTCCATTAATAAATGCAACCTTACTTATTTTTTTATATCAAAGTCACATGACTTTTTTCATATAAAGGTGTTCATGTGCTGGTCAGTACAACATTATATAAAGATAAAAAATATATATTGAAATATTTACAAGGTGAAAATGAACAACGTGCTGCGCTTACAGGAGTCTAAAGATATTAATATTTCAGCACACATTTATGACAGCATGGGTGTTTTATTAAAAAAAAAAAGATACAAAAAGTTCCAGATTGATCATATTTTGCATCATAAACCGATAAAAACTATAGTTTATTGTGTTTTTTAAAACCTGGTTATTGTCACAATAAATAAATCCCTGTAACCAGTACAACCTGAAAATATTGTCTTTCCTCAAAAGCATTTCATATTTTCATTGATATTATATTTATATTTAATTATATTATATTTATGTTTGGCTTTTGACTGCATATTTATAATTTATGACCAAATAACATCCAGACAGTCTCCAGACAGATCCCTGAGGAAGAACGCTGCAGAATGGATCACGTGATTATACAAAAAAACCTATGGTTTTCTATAATCTGAATGATCTGGACTCCTGATCCTGATCTCGTTCTGCTTCCAGATGTTCTGTTCTGATCTGATCGAGTTCTGTGTTTTTTATTGATCAAGGTCCTGATGAAGTCCTGTTTCAGTCCTGTCGTGTGTGAAGGTACTGTTATAGTGTCAGTACCAGATGTTTGCTCCAGTGTTTGTGGAGATGGAAGTGGACGCAGATGTTCTACAGTAAGTAGAAATAACATTTCCTGTGGTTCAGCTCCAGCTTCAGTTGAAACTGTTCCTCTGCTTCAGGGGTTCCGTCATCTCCACCACGTGTTCTCTGGATCGGGGACCTCGATTCAGCTCCACTATTCGAGGAACCACCGTGGACCAGCGATCTGTAACACCGACACACACGCGCGATGTTACGCTCAATGAACCAGGAAGGTGGAGATTGTGGTTTCAATCTATTTCTTGATCTGGATGTAAAGGTGCAACCACATGCACTCAACTGAATCGTTTAAAAAAAAATGTGTGTGTGTGTGTGTGCGTGTGTGTGTGTGTGTGTGTGTGTGTGTGAACCCCACCTCGTCGCAGTCGTTTGGTGTTGTTGTGACCCTGTTCGTGTTGCTCTTTTTGTCCTGGATCCTCGTTAATGATTCCCAGATTGTGGTTCCAGTCCGACCATTTCACCTCGTCCACCCTGGAGGAATAAACACAATCCTCTGATTTTTCTCTCTTCATGAGGACCTTCATCCACATGATCATGACTGTACTGAATTCATGCTCTGCTTTAAACCGGTTTTTATACATTGTATTAATGACCTCCATCACACCACATTCCTGACCGTACGTGTTCCTACGTGTACTGGACTTCAGCTTCTGGTAGCTGCTTCTACAGAAGATGTAGAAGCTCCAGACTCATACAGTATAAGGAGGAGGGAGATGAAATGATCTCTGATGGTACCGAAGCGGTTCAGTACGAATACGTGCACCGTTACACTCCTAGTGATCAGTAGTAATGACAATCATTCAGTCGTACCGGAAGCACCAGCGTTTATCAGGAGTCCCGTCCCAGTTCTTTCCCACAGTCACCATTTCACCCACACGGAACTTTTTGCGCAGACACGTGGGTAAAGATCGCTCGATGTCCAGGATCGTTGTAGCCCACTGAAGACCACACAGAGAAACCATGATCATTCATCTATAAAATAACTACAAGAATCAAAGGTTTGCTAATTGTGTATAAATTTTTTTTAAATGCTTCCAGATTGTCCAGGAGTCGGAGTTCACCTGCAGCTTCCACATCTGCTTGCTCTGCTTGGACACCTTGGTGACGGTCTGACCCATGAGGGCGATCAGCATGTTGAGCAGGAGCACAAAGGAGACCACGATGTAGGTGACTGCGAGGATGAGGCACACCTCAGGGTACTGCATCCCCTGGACCATATCTTCCAGGTTCCCCAGGCCGATGGTGAGCTTGAAGAGCTCCAGCAGGACGGTGCTGTACGCCGCCGGGTCTCTGCAGAACGACTTATTGGTGGCGTCCCACGGCAGTTTGGTGCTGTTCGGGGGACACGGATTGAGCAGAGACACCAGTCCTGATAGAGAAGAGAAGGCGAAGCATGCATTAATGTGTGGAAACAGCCGTAATTTATTACTTATGCACATGCGTGATTATTGTCCTGACCTGAAGCATAGCCGATCATGAAGAGCACGTAGACCAGCAGGAAGCGGAACAGATCTTTAAACAGAATCTACAATAAACACACCGTGAGTGACCTCGTCATCGACATTATTTCCTTTATAAGTTTAACCTTCATGAATGTTGTGTGATTTTTACACTAAAGTATATTTTTCTATTCAGAGCTGCAGCTTCTACCACATTTATTATTGAGCACCTTCAGCTCCCCCTAGAGGCCAATCTGAGTGAGTTCGGCCCACAGTTTGAGATGATGATGATGACTTTTTCTAGAAAGCGGTTTATCTAAACTTCATGTGAGTCCTGGGACAGTTATTGGACAGATATTTTGTTGTGTATGACCTCACATCGCCTCGCCTTTCCCAAGTCCCCTTTGTCTCTGGAAGCTCTTCTGATATTTATCGATTTTAAAGACTGATTTTGCTGTTAAAGTATGTGCACATGATTAAAAGGACTGTGTGTGTGTGTGTGTGTGTGTGTGTGTGTGTGTGTGTGTGTGTGTGTGTGTGTGTGCGTGTGTGTGTGTGTGTGTGTTCGTACCTTCTGGATCATGATGCTGTAGGTTCCAGTGAGTTTGAAGCCTCTGGTAAAATACAGTGTGTTCATCCACCCTAACACCAGCGCACACACCATCACCGTCACGTAGGCCTGAATCCCCGCCAGGTACAGAGACACCGACACCAGCACCAGCACCGAGTACATAAAACTACACACAAACACACACACACACTCATGTGTAAGTATTTGTCTCTAATATGAGGCCAAAAGGTTTGTGGACACCCGACCCGATTTATATGTTCTCATTCCTGTTTCCACATTTATCAAATTTGCTGTTATTAAAAACTCCACTCTTCTGGGAAGATGTTCCACTAGATTCTTTCGGAGATTTGTGTCAGGTAGTGTTGTAGGTATGAAGATGTGGAGGCCTGGGGTGCAGTCAGTGTTCACATTCATCCCAAAAGTGTTCAATAGTGTTTATAGCTTAATATCAGGCTACTCAAGATCTTTCACACACTTCCAGATCTTCATGGCACAGGAACACTGTCACGCTTTGGGTCTCCTTGTTCAAGTGAAGGAAAAATGTCATGCTATTGCAAGACACACGTGTGTGTGCCTGTGTGTAAGTAGGGAAAACTCTGTGTTTTGGCCGCACTGTTACTGTGTGTGTGTTTTATTCTTACTAGAGGAGTTGAAACGATCCGTCGATAAATAAGGAGGTCACGGACGGCATTCTTTTCAGCAACAAATCCTTTATCTGAGAGAGAACAGAAAGTTTACAGGCAATAAACAACAAATAAACACTACAATATTAAAAATTTACCTCAGAAATCTCATTTTAATAGAATATACAGAGCATCTACTGAGTGTGTCAGTGTGGGTGTGTGTGTGTGTGTGAGTGTGTGTGTGTGTGTGTGTGTGTGAGTGTGTGTGTGTGTGAGTGTGTGTGTGAGTGTGTGTGTCAGTGTGTGTGTAAGAGACTCACATTACTTATGAAGAAAAAGAGTCCAGAGCTGAGGGTGATGAGTTCTCCTGCCAGACGCAGTTTGTCCTCCGTCGTTACGTATGAATACGGAGGCTGAGGAGGGATTTAACAGTTTAACACACACACACACACACACACACACACACACACACACACAGGTGTATGAGGAGTATGCAGTGTGTGTGAGTCGACGGTACTCACCATGCCATCGGAGGGACGATTGTAGGCGACGAGTGTGAAGATGATCATGGTGATGAGGTACGACACCACGCTGATGTAAAACGTCACGGCGGCAAATTTTTGCCATTTCTCCCTCAGCAGCTCGTTAATCGGCTCCACGGCCAACATCTCGTGCCGGTTCTGCACAACCCAGAGCACGTGTACAGGAGTATGAGTGATATCATCTCCCAGAATTCCTTTCTGATTAAGTCTCAGCTCTGCTTTAGATACTAAACTCAAATAAACATCAATCTGCTGATCTTCTTATCTGCATTTCTCTGTTTCTGTCTCTGTTACCTCGATCCTGCTGTTATAGACGAGGATCTCCAGCACGGAGACGTCCTCGCCGCACATGTCCAGGTTGGAGAGATCGTACAGAGACGAGTACACGGGTCCATACGCCCAGTCCTTAAACTTCCTGCACAGGTGACGCACCTCATCATCTTTAATTTCTCTCCGGATGATGTGCTGGAAAACCTGCGAGAGAGAAACCACACTTTTACTCATCATACATCATCTACTGCACTACCGTAAACATCTATATACCGTTAATGCACGTTATAGCGCCACCTCTCTCTCTGTCCGAGGAGCAGGTATAAATTAAAAGTTACACAGGATCTGTCACACGTAATCTAAAACTATTTGTTCCTCACCCCGATCTTGCCGAGTTTGGCGGCCATCATGAGTGGCGACATGCCGTCGTTGTTGAGGACCTGCTCCAGGTTGGATTCTGGGTAAAGTTTGGCGCTCTTGATGAGCAGCAGGTCGTACATCTTGGTGACGAAGCGAGTGTTTTCGCGCGTGTTGTCGGCCACGTGCACGAGCGCATGCAGGGCTGTGTTCCCGCGCGAGTCCTGCCGCCGCAGGTCTGCCGTCTTGTGGCTGTTCTCTGTCAGGTAATGCACCAGGCCGGGCTGGTTAGTGCAGGCGGCCAGCGAGAGAGGGAGCTCACCTGGATAAACACACACACACACACACACACACACACACACACACACACACACAAGCTTTTTCAGTAATTTTACTTGGTCATGAGAACTTGTGAAACGCTGTACAACAATTAAAGCAGTGTTCAGTCGATTGACTCCCTTCAGCTGCACTAGCACACTTTCACCAGCAGGAGGCAGCAAACACTAAACTCAGTGAAGCTCTGAGCGGGAGCACAGTGAAAGCTTTCACTCCCTGCAGCAGGTTTTATTCAGGACATGAAGTCACTTTGCTCCTGAAAGACTGAACTGTGCTTCTGCCATCAGGGTGGAGTTTTTAAATAACCTGATGTCTACGTGCCAATAACTGACCTAATAACATACTGAATAAAACGTCTGAACAGTCTGTAATGCAGATCCTCCCCGGATACTGCACATTCTACTGCTCTAACACACCCCACACTGCAGTAACACACTCCTGGAGGACTGGACTGTCTCATTTTCCCAACATCAAACCCTTACAGTTAAGTTCTGATCTCCATCTCCAGCACAGATCAGTCAGGTGACACTAACAACACTTCCACTTCCTCCTTATCATCACCTTCATGTTTTTTTTCCTCGTTTTAATTTCCTTATGAAATAGTGTTGATGCTCCCCACACACACACACACACACACACACAGATGTTGAAAGTTTACAGGAAGTGTCCCCCACCAAAGTAAAAGTATCCTCCCTCGTCTCGGGGCTGGAAGAAGCGTCCTCGAGCCTGAGCGTGAACGTCGGCTTCCTTCTCCACCAGCATCTCGGCGTAGTGTTTACAGCGCCGCTCGATGGCGATGTGCAGCGCCGTCTGACCTGCAGCACACACACACACACACACACACACACACACACACACACACACACACACACACACAGTCAACTACAATCAGCAGACAACAACATGACCAGATGATCCAGAAGTGTGAATATCTACATCGGGTTCAGGAGTCACTCCAGGACCATGTGCTCACTTTTTTGTTGTTGTACTTGCACTCGAAAACATTTTCCAGAACTAACTTCCAGTGCCATGTGATGCTTGCGTGTGTTGTCATGGTAACATAAAAAATGACTGGAAATGGCAGCGATCTGGACTCTAAACTCTCCTCCGTTTCCTCCACATAACTGTTGCCTTAGAACTGAGATGCATTCTGGGTACATTCTGTTTCCTGGCAGCTACAACCACTTCACAGACGTCACCTGACTTTTCCCTCTGTCTGGAATCAGATCAGACGAGGGTTAAACTTTCACCTCCCAATATTAAAAAAAACGAGCCGTTGCTATAGAAACGCTGATCTATCAGAACGAGCGGAGAATGAACCCACAGCTTTTGACCTTCTGACCAATCACGATCCAGAATAGATCTGCTCTCGACTCCTCACTGAACACTTACACTCTCAATGAATGGACCGGAGCCTAATGACAGGAAGTGACATCATCAGTAGCTGGGTGTGCCCAATGGAAACTCTGGGGTTTGGGCCTACAGTACACAGGCATGTGTGTGTGTTTGCTATTTATATTAGTGCAGGGTGGAGACTAAAGACACACTGCAGCTCTTTAACAAATCCAGAAACCTGCCTCACACACCCACGCCAACACACACACACACACATCTGAGTAGTAAGATGCCAGCGTGGCATTTCTGGGTGAACGCCTTTAGATTAAGGCTCTGGGGTACTGATCAGAAGGTAGTAGTATTGCCAAGCTGCCACTGTTGGGCCCTTGAGCAAGGCCCTTAACCCTCTGTGCCCCTTTACCCTTTTTTATCATCACACCACCCTGTCATTTATTTACTGTACCAGATCCACACAGTCAGGCTTATTCCTTTAAATAAGTGGGTGTGGTTTTTGCAGCTGTAGGTGTGGCCTCAACAAGCCCTGTACATACACATACACACTCTGGTGGAATTTATTACATTATTACTAATCGGATGTTTTTAGATTAAAGTGTGTGCTGGTCTTTGTGGGTTTCTTCTTACCGCGGTAATACAGGTCCCTGAAGGGCGTGTTGACAAACTCGTACAGGTTCCCCGTCTGCTCAGCCACGTCCAGTAACAGGGGGATGGTGTCGTTCCTTCCACCGTATAAATTCAGCAGAGCTTTCAGCAGACACGTTTTCCCAGTGGATAGCTCTACACACACACACACACACACACACACACACACACACACACACACACACACACACACACAGTAATGTGTACACAGCTATAATCAGATTTTTATAAACCCTCCTGCTTTTTTTTTTATGTCGTGTACCGGGACATTTAGACCAGTACTGTTATCTACATACACCATCATTCCACCTCAAACCTGCATGTTAACTCACTGAGATGTTTCCAAATACACTGTGTAGAAGTGTATCTCATTTCCACATCATTTATAAAGTGTATGTCCTTCCTCCAGTATATGAGGAAGATCTTCAAGTTCGGTTCACGTCATCAATCGACATGGTTCAGAAATCAGGCTTGTAATGAGCTCAATGCGACAGGAGGGATTTTTGGTGTCCAGCACCACTAGTGATCGTGTAGTACGTGTACGTGTAGCGCCCTCCTAGTGGTGGTTTTGAAACAAGGGGCAGAAAAATCTCTCTACAGTCAGTGTGTTAGATGTCCTCTGATCTGATGTGTGAGATTTTTCAGGCTGAACATCACTGGGTGTCCATGTGGTTGTAAAGTCTGACATGGGCAAGGTGTATTTTTGTCTTTCACTCAACATGAAACTTGTGTCAGGATGATAATGCAGTTCTGAAAAATGGTGCAAAATGTGTGTTTGCGTGTTCTATTAATAATTTTTTTGCCGTTATCCGTGTAGAAGAGTGCAGTGAGTGGGTCCAAACGGTCAAATCCGAGCTTCTACTATTTACTTTTCCAGGAATGTGTGTGTCTGTGTGTGTGTGTGTGTGTGTGTGTTTGTCTGAGAATTAAAGCAGAGAGACGGTTTGCTGTGACTTCTCACGTCACCCTGATAGATTCCCACAATCCTCTGAGGCAGGAAGCAGTGCTTTAATGGGAGACGCTCAGTGCAATCAGTTTCCCTTCCTCTGATAAAGATGACAGATTGAAGCAGGAGTGAAAAGTACACAGTTAAGACAGAAGCCAGATGTGAAAAAGTCGCTCATCTGCAAAAAAATTCCATCAAACCCAAATTTCCTGATCTTTAAATCTACGCTGAATTATTTACCTTTCCTGAATCAGCTCTGAGGAAACTTAAACTCTATCTACAGTTTTCCTTCCATAAACACTTCCTGTCTTCTCCACATACTTTTATACACACTGGCAGTAAACATGTCGAGCTTCACCTCGGAACTCCTCGTCCGTCAGTCTCTTGTTGTGGCTCTGCAGGAACTCCAGCAGGCCGTCCAGAGCACTGGGGTCGGCTCGAGACACGGCGTCGAACAGCTGCGTGCGATTAAACACCTTCAGAACTCTGGGAGGGTCCGAGCCGGTATCGTCACATGACACCATGTTGTCTGTGTTCCTGTAAGTTAGTGAGAAAAGACACTTCATGTGAATCATCTGGAGAACTTCTCTTCATTCAAATAAAATACTGAGGTGCGTCAGAGGGTCAGAGCAGGAACTATGGTTCCACTTTTCTGAATATATAGCTACGTCCTCGCAGACAACTCAAACAGTCCTACCACAGTCCTACATGGACGCTAGTCAGCAGCCGAGCAGCTTTGTGGCATCAATAAACCTGTGTTTCAGGTGGAAAAGACACAGAACGCTGTATAAATATTACCTCAAGAGCTAGCAAGGAAACAACACCACCACACGGGCCGCACCCTTCTAACACAGCAGCTTCTAACACAGCTTCAGCTCCCGAGAACAGGAGAGCATTCATTACTGAGGTATAACTCCAACCAGGCAAAGAGAGAAAGAGTTTATAGACAAAAAAACCCATCCGTATGATTACATTTTCTGAGAGGAAGCTGAGCTGCGTTTCAAATCACAAAAAGCGAAAATATCACCTTCATCGCTCCATCACTTGAATCTGTGGCACTGTGTGACCCAGTGTGGCTTTTATATAATCGTCCACAAGCCAGAACAAGTCCCAGTATGATCTCATCTCTCTGCAGCACTTGGGAAATAATCCAGAAAATTGCTGAGTCGACAGAAGTCTCAGAACAATCAATATGTTCGCCTTCTCAAAATATTAACACGTTTTTGATACGAATCCTATTCTGTTTACAGAGAGCATTAGGTACCTCTGTCTGAGCACATCTACACAACCTGAATCATCTCCATAGATTAATGATACCCTGATGTCTTTCTCACCCTCGGCCGAGTTTCTTCCTGCGCCATTTCTGGTTATTGGTGACGCGACACGTGCCGTAGTCAAACAGCGAGTCCATGGGGGCCTTTTTGGGCCCCGGGTTGACCGAAGACTCATAGATGGTGGACTCGATCAGGTCCATGGGGTTGCTGATGCCCTTCTTGAAAGCTCCCTGGAACTTGTTGCGGAGGTTCGGCTTGGTCTCGGGTCGGGCGGCAGGGGTACCACCGGTCTCCTCTCCCTCCAGCAGGTCTGCAACTGATGAGAGAGGGAAGGAGGAGTCCTGCGCTGAAGCATCCTGACTGGGAGACGTCTGTGACGCCTGAGACCCGCAAACAGGATCGGTCTCAGACCTGACCAGGCGGCAGCGCTTTAATAATGAGGAGGAAGCCTGCGAGGGATTAGACACCAGAGATTATGTGATGCTATAATTCTATACACCGTCTCATTTATAAAACTCCACACAAACTTTAACAGCTTGAGAGGAATATCAAATGTTTTGTACATATACAGTCTGAAGTGAATGTGACTTTCAAAAATGTGGAAATCCTTCTACTACAAGCTGCGAACTTCATGTGGTTTATAAGGACATTAGCTGTAGGTTTTATTTAGCATCTCTTAGGTTGCCAGATTTTTCAAACTTAACAATGCTGAATTCATAAATATAAATGTATTACACAAAGGTGACTTTTACACAGTATTGAACATCGTGCAAGTCCTAAATATAACACGAGGTCTGTGTCCTGTAATAAATGAATAAATGATGCTGTACAGTAGGACAGGAAATGACTAGTTACTAATGAGAGAGTGGTGTTGAAGGTGGAGAAAAAGCAGAAAGTCCACAATTTGCTTGGGTCCTGAAACCAGTTTTATCTCACCTGGTTTTTCGGATCTTCCAATCACTAATTTTCTAAATACCCAGTGTTTTTCTATACCCAGTTACTTTCCTTGTTTCCCAGTTGTTTTTAGACATTCCTGTATAAAAGATTTCTGACTGGACACCGAATGATGGACTGGGATTACAGAAGAAATGAGCTTGTGAGCTGAGAAAACTTGAATAAAAAGTCATATATAAAGAGAGAGATGATGGTGTTATACCAGTGTTAAGTACTACAACATCACGACCTCATAGAGTAGGACTATACCATTCTCAGGTTATGAGGATTCTAAAGCAGTGTAAAAAGGGATCACTGTTTCTGAATCAGCCCAACACACACACACACACACACACACACACACACAAATACACACTATTCCTCACCTCATTCATCCCTCAAGTCGTATTTAACTGCCAAATTCCTCTTCACGTGGGTCGACTGAAGGGAGGAGACGTCTCTCCTGGACTGAGCTGCAAAAACAGCAAACAAATATCAGTCAATTAAAAACCACTGAAGCTTTTTTTCTTGCCTGAACATCACCACCCATGTTCACCAAGACAGGACAGAAACCATTGGTAGTTTGTCTGAGAAATAATCTAATTTCATTCAGGAGATCAGACCCAGGGGCTGTGCTTCTTATTTCATTTGACAAACTGTTCCATGTCTTCACAGTGCTGCTGAATTCTCCAGTGTGGTTGGTCAGAAAGTAATGGAATTGATGGAAGGAGTCTCCGGTATCAGTGTTTTATATTTGATGCTGGTGTGGGGTTTATACGAACAAATTATAGCACAATTGCCTACAAAAAATACAAAAACGTTACGAAATTCTATTTAGAAAAAGAAGAAGAAAATCAGACGGGGTCTCAGGGACACTTCTGACAACATGGGACAACTTTTTTGAATATTTTTCTGCTTCTGTAATTTCCACTAGTCCTTTGACACTTTAACCCTTTCCAGAACTTTACATTTCTTGCGTGTTTGAACGTAATGTTCATGCTGTCGGCTTTGCGTCTGTGGTTGAAGAGATACAGGGGTGCAGAGCTACGATCAAGATCCTACGCTTATCACGGGGAACGCGAGGTCGCTGCTGACCGAAGATGGATGAGGGTGGAGCACTGATAAAGAATGAGTCTCATCCAAACAGCAGTGTTTGCTGCAATTTTTGGATTCAGGAAAGTGCAGGCAAACAGATTGCTTCTGTAGAGCCGTATAGTGTCTACCATGGAAAAATACGTGTGATGATGTGATTCATTCAGTCACCTTGATTCTACACCTTCTACCATTAAGCAGACTGCACTACCAGTGAAAATACCTTTGTATGCAAATGACAGGAATGTGGAATGTGCTTCTGCCCTTCCCCCTCAGCAGATCAGGCCACAACCTGGTTTCTGTTTACAACCGAATAGGTTCCAGTCATTCGGAGGCAACCTGCGACCTGGTGGGACACAGGAAGATAATGAAGCTCCGCAAAAGGGTTTGGAATGAAAGGATGCAAACACACTATGAGAGTCACATTAACAGCATAACAGAGTGGATGATACTATGAGGTGGATCACTGGGTTCAATATGCAGCATTGTTCTTATTCAACAGCTTAGACTTCCTATTAAAATGCCACTTGCAGTAGATCTTTGAAGGCTCTGTGGTGGTTGAGTGTGTTAAGGGTGGGCAGGATTGTTGCAAAATCAACCAACTCCAACTCAACATTTTCAACTCCAACTCAACAAGTCCAATGAGTTAATGTTTTGGACTACAAAAGAAAGAAGGAAATCCATCAAGTCCATCTTCATCAATAAAGAGGAGGTCAGTGTTTATAAATACCTCAATGTCAATTTGGAGGACCAACTGTGAGGCGATCTACAAGACGTCTATGACCAGACTCTGCAACTTGAGGAAACTCAGATTGTACAATACTTAATATGCTGTAGTCAAAAAGACAAGCCCTTCTCCTGCAAAAAAGCTAAATAAGCACATCATAATGGCCTAATAGTGGTGCTTTTTCTCCAGTGAACTACTGTCCATGAGAACAAAGAAGAACTTACACTCCACCAAAGACATGAAAATGATACTGTAACATATCTGCTGGTGTCTAGAAAAAAATCCCACATGAAGTCATACATTTTCATTATGTAGAGATTAAAACAATGCTGCTGCATGACAAATGCTGGCTGATACCAGTTTTTACAGTTCGAGTTTTGACTCACCCAGAAACTCTATCATTTAAAAGTCTTCCTTTGTTGCTTTAGCTCCTTTCTCTGACGCTACAACTTCCTGAATGTACGAACTCATCCCAGCATTTCTATTCTCTTCCTGGTTTTCCTAAACAGTCACAAAGACCCCAGAGCCAACACACTCCTCGTGTCACTGAGCAATCTGTCCCTGCAAATCCTGCGCTTTTACATGAGCTGGGGTTGGCATTACACACAATACGATTCATAAATCACCTGCTCTGAAACATGTTCTTCTACAAACCCACACGGCTCAGCGTGTTCGGGCTCGTCTTCATCCGATTCTCTCCACAGATGGAAGAAAGCCTGCAGAACGAGTACTCTGACAAACATCTGATAAACAGGAATGATTATGAAGACCTGATCAAATCATGTCACAGTCACCACGGATTCGCTAAAATAGCATGCGATTGGATTAGACTTTACACCTTCTACTACAGCTCTAATGCTTCACTACGTCCTGCTGGTTTCTTTTCAGCGACCAATCAGGAGAGCTAAACCTCATACCCTCAGGACAAACGCAGTCTTGCTTGGTTTTTAACCTTGAGTTTCTTATTGTAATACAGGAACAGTGACGTTGTAACAACCTGTAACTCTTACTGACCTTCTACCAGATCTACAAGACTCATGCTTCTTGATAGTAGAGATCACAAGTTCACAGAATCAAGCTCTGAAGGTTTAAATGTCTGACTGTAATCCAAACAAAATTAAAACGCACTCAGTTCCATTTAAATGAAAGCCTTACATGGCATTCCACAGGGCTCTCTACTGGGAACAGTTCATTTTTTTATTTTACTTTATATTCACACAATCATTCTAACACCTGATTTCAATAGCAACGACTGAAACACAGACTTGTACGGTGGATCATCCAGAATAAAATAAGATTATTGTAACAAAGAAAACTTGTTTTTATTGATATGGTAAAACTTCCAAATCTGTCTATTTGTGTTTTCTTACAGGACTGATGAGTTCAAACTGGGGGTTTTTTCTCTCTTTTATTAACTTTAAGGCTGCTGAGGGAATGGCGTTTATAGCTGCTATAATGTAAGTAATGTATTTTAATTGCATTCCACAGGCAATGTATCTATAAATGGATACAAATAACCAAAGTATGAAAAAATGTGCTCTTTTTTAGTAGGTATGAGGAACAAACACTATAAAAGAGTCTCCATCCACATCCAACACTAAAGCTGCTCTGTAAACCCCTACATTCTGTTGCACCAGAGACGATCCCTTCTCTCCTCACAGGAAGTTGGGTCTTGAGATCTGCAATGATTCACAAAGGGGGGCAAATAAACCCAGTGCGTAGTGTATGAATGTTTTTATTGTTTTATAGTTTTTTAAATAGTTTATTTAGATCTGTTTAATAATGAAATAAAAAACGATACCCAGCATTCTGCAGATTATTCACAGTAATGTACTATAATGCATTAAAGTAAAGCTATAAATACTATTAATTACTCCTCAACATTATTATTATTATTATTGTTGTTGTTGTTATTGTTGCTCCTGATGTTCTCTCTAACAGGCACATGATCCCACGGTGTGTCCTGGTTTTGAAGTGATATTGAACATGACGATGAGGGCAGTATTTGGCAGGAAGTGTGTTGATAATAAGAGAATGATATTTTTCCTGTTTGGGTGATAAACAGAAACAGAGCGAGAACGCGCTTCTTCCGGATTTCACACCAGATCTCAGCTCTGAACTGATCTGAGACTCGTGTCCGAGTCGTGATTCAGATTTGGAAAGATCGGATTAATGTGTGCATCAGGCATGTCTGAGCGGTGCACCAACAACAAAACCCTGCGGTTCATTCAAACTGGGAACTAAAATCAATAACCTGATGTTTTAAACATATTAAACTGCAGAACTTCCCCAAGGGTTTCATTAATAAACAGAACGGAACAAAACGCACTGAACTTTTTTCTTTTTTTTTTTTTATACCATTACAGAAGAGCAGAAACACGAAAAAGGGGTTGGAAGAAAAAACATTTACGATCATTCAGATCTCTGATCTAACACATTATGAGGAACCTGATCACATGACCAGCCCTATTGTTGCCCACTAAAACCCTCGCAGGTGAACAACAGATCACAGTTTTGATGAACATCACACTTCCCCCCACACACACACACTTTTTTAGGAACTGGTTAAATAGGCCGGATAACATGCCACACAGGACACCAAGCCGCCATCGTTCCCCTGTGCCTATGTTCATATACAAGTAATAATATCATGCACACGTCCTGTCACTGCTGTAAAGAAAAGTTCAGTAATCTTTGGCAAAAGTTTTCTTCACTCTTCTGGGAAGATGTTCCACTAGACTTGAGCATGAATATGGTGATTAGTGATTATTCAGCTCCAGGGTAGAAAACCTGTCTCTAGGTGATTCCAGGTGAGAAAAGAATGTACAGGTGATACCGGGTGGGAAAACAGATGAGTGTCACATAAATAAACCATTTATTATTGGTTATGAAGCATTAAAATATTTACATATGGATTTAAATATTTAGTTTCTCCCTAAAACTGGTTGTAAATTACAGGGATGTGGTTGATGTGTTTACTCAGAGGAGGGATGTGTGTGTGTGTATGTGTGTGTGTGTGTGTGTGTGTGTGTGTGTGTGTGTGTGTGTGTGTTATTCATCACAGGGTTTCTGAAATGTTTGATATTTAAAATAATTACAGTTTCACTTAGAAATGGCATCTCTGTGTTTTGTACGGAGCTGAAAGGAATAAATGAGATCTCCAGAACACAAAGAAACACCTGAAGTGGAGAACATCTAGTGTCAGAACTGAGGAGCAGGAGACAAAGTGCTGAGTCACAGAACTACAGTATATAAACTGAGTGCTTAATCTCACCTGTTAGACTCAGTAATTAGTCTCAATATTTAGTCTCAGTATTTAGTCTTAGTATTTAGTCTCAGTATTTAGTCTTAGTATTTAGTCTCAGTATTTAGTCTCAGTGATTAGACTCTGGGACAGGTTTTTATTATCTGAATGAGGACATGGATATCTGACACATTTGACCCTTTTTTGCTGCTGGTTGACAATAAAAAAAATAAATAAAAATAAATGTAAAAAATGTTTATAAAAGAGACAAAAGTGTTCTGGTTACTGAGATTGTGTGTGTGTGTGTGTGTGTGTGTGTGTGTCATACTGTACATAGCGAGATGGGGGGAAATGCCCGGATGTCCCCCTCCGCTTAATTAGAATTTGGATTCGAATCGAATTCAGTTTCGTTTCAGGTGTAAACGTAATAATAAAGTGACTCCAGATGCCCCGCAACGCCGCGCGTGCAGAAAGTGAGAGAGAAAGTGAATAAAGTGAACTGTGACTTACCTGAAAAACCTGATAGAGTTCACGTGCGTGTGATTGCAGCGGGAAAAGAGTGTGTATTCCGTTACATTTCCGTTAAAAACTTTAGTATTCCGTTAAATGCACGGGAATGACGAGTATCTCCATCCGTCTGTGTGTGTGCGTGTGTGTGTGTGCGCGCGCTCCAGTAGGTGAGATGTGTTAATAAAGCAGGTCTGATAGAGTAGGAGGGCTTGAGGAGCTTCAGGAGCCTGAGGCGTTGGGTGTTCCTTCTGATTCTCACCGCCTCTCGGACAGAGACATCGCCTCAACACACACACACACACACACACACACTGCAAACATTCACTAATACCCACAGAAAGTTCATCATGAAGAGTAATCAGAACAAAGATCTCTCCATGTACTGAATTCACATCTTCATCATCATCACACACACTATGGTACTGTGAAGTAGTTCAGAAGTGTGCAGAAATGTTTTCTAAACAAAAAAAAAGAATAATTATATAAAATTACAGGATTGAATGTCCAATCAGCTCTCAAAGTCAAATCAATGACAAAAGTTTGTAATTCAACAACAAATCAGATCTGAGCATCATATTAATGATTCTTCATTCATTCTCAGTAGGTTTTATCCTGGTCAGGGTTTCTGAGGGGTTTTTCCGGGCGGTTGTGGGCACCAGGATCCCAGCACCAGGATGTTATGGGTGGTGGCTCAGTGGTTAAGGCTGTGGAGTGCTTTGTTATGGCTGACCCTGACCCTGACCTCTCTCTCTCTCTCTCTCTCTCTCTCTCTCTCTCTCTCTCTCTCTCTCTCTCAGAGCTGATACTGGAAGTTCTGGCCATAAAATGTCAATCAGGCCACATCCATGTATCACACACTGGTGAGTTTTAGTTTAGCGGATGGTTGTTTAGAACCTCATCCCAGAGAAAAGCTATGGCAAAAGTCAGTGATAAGCCACACTTGTGTTTGTGGAGTTTGGTCATTTGAATATGCACTCATTCAAATGACCATGATCACCACAAGCTTCATATCTGATCATCTGCAGGACAGTGTAATCCTGAGTCCTGTAAAAAAAAAAAAAAATCATCTATTTTGTCCTGCAGCGCCCTCGTGTGTTCGGCTGAGGTGGTGCAGGTGGAGCAGCAGTCACCTGGCTGGAGGTGAGTGTGTTAAAAAAAAGGAGATACAGTGAACAAGAAGAAGGAGTTACAAACTGTTTTATGAGGCATAATCAGCAAATTCATTCATACAAACATCATATAATGCTCTCACTTACACACACACCTAATACTTTTAAAATCCTGTTCACACGTAACACCACATGAGTGAAAACCTGAAATGAAGAAAAATCCACAAAACATGAGAAGAGTTCAAGTGAGTATAGAATTCACCAAAACTCTATTGTGTTTCTATCTATCATGTCATCGTTTAAAGCACTATATAACAAAGCAGCATGAACATCATTTAACACAACCTCCACTACATCCCTTCTTTCTTTATCCCTGACAGGATCCAGATGACACCACGGTTTCAAGCTTTTCTTATATTTGTGTGCTTCAGACAGTAATCGAGATCGGAGCTGTAGTTATGAGAGAAAAAGCTGTAGAAATATTGATCCAGACACACCATTGAATTTCCACTAGGGTTTGTTTGAGTCAGTCATTTGATGTTCTACAGTAAAATGTAGTTTCAAACTGAATAAAGTTCATGGTAATGAGGATGTAGGATCATGTGACCACGAGCAGGACGTCATGAAGCTTTCTCAATTACATGACAATAATAGGCATGTTGGTAACAGACACTGTGTTGGTCCTCCTGTCATTCCTGATGTAAACATCAATGAACTCTATTTTATTATTTGTTGTTATTATATTATAACTAATAATATACTTATAGAAATTGTCCTGAACAGGTCAGTGCTTTAGGCCTCGTCTTCTAAAAGAACAGGCAAATACACGACAAACGAGAGGCTCAGAGAAACCCTAAGAGATAGAGGGAGATGCGTGGTCCAATCAGAACACAGATCGGCCTGATGAGAGCCAATCAGAAGGCAGAGGTTTAGCTCAGGCTTTGTACTCGAGCTCGGCGTGCATCTTGGTGTACATCTCGTAGATGGCGTCGATGGTGGCCGTGTAATTAACGAGGAACTGGCGCACTTTATCCAGGCAGTCCTCCTCCTTAACGTCACGTCCTTTGGACAGCGCCTTCAGGAAGTCCGACTTATACGGAGCAGCATACAGCGCCGCCTAGAGGAGCACACAGGAAGTGATCAGCGAAACCAAGTTATTTTTTATTTTTACACACACACACACCCCTTTAAATAATGTACAACCAACCACACATTCTTTCATCCTTCAAACTTTTGTTCCTGTACACTGGACTCGTCCAACTAGTTGCAGTCACTTCTAGAGAAGTGGGATGGGAAAGTCTAGCTGTAGTGTTTGTATTGATGAGGAAAAAGCCTGGAGGATTTTCAAACCACACAGAGGAGACAGTAATGCCAACAAAGGAACATTGTGGGGGGAAAAAAACTGAATTTCCCCTCACATGCCCCTGGCTACAGCTAATCATCCAGTGTGTGTGGACTGACTGACTTTACTCTGTAGAAAGGTTTAGTAGACCAGCTGTGTACAGTGTAAAGTCAATGCAGTTAATTAGTTATTTTAATTAGTCTTTTTTAAAATTAGGGCTTGCCAACTTTACTGTCCATCACAGAGAGATTTCTTACTTTGAAGAGTTTTTGGACGAACCAGCCGTGGTATTTTCTCAGCGAGATCTCGTAGGCTTTATTGACGTTAACACGGATCAGGTTAGGGTTGTTCTCGTCCTTCTCGGCGTCCACTAAACTCTGCAGGAGAACCTGAATGAAGCGCAGCCCCCTGAAACCACGAACACCACGAGTCTGTGAGAGACTCATCAAATACTAATATACCAGGAATTCATACAGAACTAAAAGGAACTGGATCAGGATCCTGAATCAGGAATGGGAACAGGATCAGGTTTGAGAATGGAAGCAGGATCAGGAATGGAAATGGAGAGCAGGATCAAGAATGGGAACAAGATTTGGAATGAAAACGGCAACAGGATTAGAAATAAGAATGGGAACAGGATTTGGAATGAGAATGAAGATCAGTATCAGGGCTGGGAATGGAACAGGATCAGAGGTGGGAATGGGAACAAAAGGAACAGGTTTAGGTGTAATAATGGGATTAGTGGGAACAGGTTTAGAGATAAGAATGGGAACAGGGGAACAGGATTATGGGTGGGAATGGGAACTAAAACTGGAGAGAAAAACAGGAATGGGGTTAAAACCCTGAATATGTGCTCCACCTCCTCCCTGATATTACTGTATAAAACATCAGACCTTTTGAGCCACATGAGGGAGAGCGTAGCGCCGACTCTGGGCCACTCAGCCGTGTACATCTCCTTCTCCGCCTCCAGGATCTGCTGCAGCGTCTTATAGCGACTCGGGTTACTGTCGTACACTGCCTTTATTTTCTTAAAAGGAAAAAAAAAAGAAAAAAACAATGTCATGCTCAGACCTTCTCAATGTCACTCATGGACATTCTCTCACCCTGTGTTAGGGGTTGAACAGCTGAAGTGCACTCACAGTTATGTTTCCAGCGATGTCGGCTTTAATGGGGGCAAAAACGGTGGAGCCGAGACAATCTGCAAAGAGACAAAAAGGAAGTGAGATCATGCAACCGGGAACACAGGGGTGCTTCCACCACCATGCTTCATGCTTATATTATAATAAACGCAGTATTTTTGCGCTAGGCTAAATCTGTAGCATAATAACATTTAAATAAAGCTAGCTGCTAGTGCTAAACTACTGAAACATTTTATGGGTTTTATGGGTTATTTCACTGAACTCTGGGTTTTATAATAAACACCACTCCGCCAGCTGAAGCTCTCCGATGCTAATCTTTGTGATTTGTTCTGAACCCGGATTGACCTTCAGCGTTTAGAGTATGAAATAAAGGGCTAAAGTGCCTCTCTGAATAATTTAGCACCTCCAGAGAGCATGACAGATTTGTGAAGGCAGCGACACTGAGGCATGAATTTTTCAGCGCTGCCACAATGCGTTGGGGCGACCGATCGGGGTATCAGGCAGAAATCAGGAGCTGGGCTCAATGAGCCGAACATACAGACGAACAAAAGCCAAAAAGACACATGGTAATCCGATTCTGTCCCACTGAACGTCCAGTTCCTGCTCGCCCACGTTCACAATCAGTGAACAAGTCTACAATGGGGAGGGGGGGGACCTTCAGTGAAGTGTGCAGGACGTAGTGTCCCTCAGTTCAGGATCAAACTGATCAGACGATCTAATTATCCGATTCACACAGTTTACTACACTGAGCTCTTTTCATCAGCGACCTTCATTAAAGACGAGTTTTCTACCTTTACATTCTGGTCATTTTTTATTAGAAACGAGAGCAGCTGATTTGATTGGACACTCATTTCTTGATCAGACTGAAAGGAGCTGATTGATTTGACATTCAATAAAGGGAAATTATATTATATTTAGTTAATCTGATCCTCAGTGTTTGAGTCTGACGTGTAATAAATGAGCAGTAAACTGGTGTATTTGAGGTAAGTAGGGTGATGAGTGAGTATTTGGGACGAGGCCGGTGCAGTCGGTGTGGGACGTGTCCTGGAAGCTGATCGGCAGCGTTGGTCTGGTGTCATGGTGGGGGACATGAGAGAGAGTGACAGTGTGTCCTCCAGGGACAGAAAAACCTCTCAGATGCTGACAGCCTTCAGCACACAATAATGTCTACCCTGAACCTGGGCTGTGTCCTATTACACACCAGGTCTTCACTTTCCTCTCTGCTGCGTCTCCCGCCGTCTTCATCAGAACTGAAACTTTTTAACTGCATTTGATCAGCAAACAATAACCCCCATGTTCCTCTCTTTCTCTTGTTTGTTCTTTAACAATCATTCAACACCCCCCACCACACACACACACACACCACACACACACACACACACCCACACACACACACACACCCTGTAGTCTGTGTTTACTCTCATTACACACTAACAATGTTGGTTTATCACCAGGGTGTCAGAGAGCTGAAATCCCAGAGGAACATGAGGAACACTGTCCTGTTCAGTCTTCTGCTAATTAACACCTGTCACAAACCAGGTGTGTTAGCAGAGGTGTGTGTCCCAGGGGTGTGTGTGTGTGTGTGTGTGTGTCCAGAGCCTGACGTGTGTCTGACTCCATTCTAGCTGCATAAATGCTAACACAAGCACTAAAGCTAAGGCAATCACTTAATCGATATCAGATTTGAGAAATGAATGTCTTCTTCTGTTTATCTGGTCATCACTACAAAACCAAATGAACTCATATCATGAACACAGCATGATGAGATATGGTCCAGCTTCAGCAGTGTTCATCTGTCAGTCACACGTCGCACATGGAGCCGTTCTGAAGGTCCTGAAATTCTCACTTCTATATCAGTTCATAATAATCTCCATGCTGAGAGTACGCTCTCTGAGCTTCAGGTTGGACCTGTGGCTCAGTAACCTGTCCTACCATCTAATCCAGACGTCTGGTTCAGTCGGAGAATCCTTTAGAAAGAGT
Source organism: Silurus lanzhouensis (assembly GCA_039877035.1). Taxonomy (NCBI): domain Eukaryota; kingdom Metazoa; phylum Chordata; class Actinopteri; order Siluriformes; family Siluridae; genus Silurus; species Silurus lanzhouensis. Next base: position 279,296 of record JBCEWE010000548.1, read on the forward strand.
TTTATTCTTTATGAACAAAAGCCGAGCTGGACAGAGCCCAGAGCAACCCGACGCCACACCAATCAATTTCCTCGACTTAAAATCGAGACCATACGATCAGGTTACTCAGCTAACGGGCCTCCGGGCTGCCGAGAGATCGAGGGAAATCCGATCCAAAAAACTAAATGGGAATAATGGCCGATTTTAATCGTCGCAATCAGGGACGGAAAATACCACAGTCCTGCCAATCTGACTTCACACTCGGATAAACACGGCAGATCAGACAGGATGTTCCTTAAGGAACTAAAAGTGAATGTGAATTAGGGATAATTCCACAGAGAACATCATCACATCATCACCAACAGCATACCATCATCAATTACATTTCAGTGTGTTCAGGGATGGAATTTACATCTGAACGAGGACATTTTTATTAATGTGGTGATGTCAGAGCTGCTGTTAGAACATCAACACCTTCCTTCAACAGCACTGCAGTGTAGTAATAAGAAGAAGAACGAGAAGAAGAAGAAGAAGATGATGATGATGATGAGAATTAATGATAAGTATTCATGAAGAACATTCACTGATAAACTCAGGGTTCTGGAATACTGATACACCTCCATACACACACGTGTGCAGATCTTTTATTGAAGAAAAATACATATATTATTATTAATATCAACAGAAATCTGATGAGAATGAAAGAGATGAATCCGAACTCTTCACATTAGTGTACAGACTGTTTAAGATGAGCAGGCAGACTCTCATTGTGATTGGATAATGACATCTTAATAACATATAGATTATAATTAAATAGATTAATAATAATAAGGATGATGATGATGATGATGATGGTTGATTGAGGTCTGATACATTATGAAATGAACAGCTGAGATTTTGAGTTAAACTGAATCAGATTGTTCAGATTGTCATTAAAAGTGAACTTTCTGCTTCTCTGTTTCCAGTAGAATCCCAAACCAATAGCAGTATTCTCCTGTCTCCTGCCCCCTGCCTCTTGTCTCGTGCCCCCTGCCTCCTGTCCCCTGCTTCCTGCCCCGTCTCCTGTCTCCTGCCCCCTGTCTCCTGTCCCCTGCCCCCTGCACTAGGTGTCTGTTTGCACACAACTCTTCTGATGTAATTAAAGGAACTTACCGAAGAAAGGTGGAAGATGAGACACTGCCTCGAGGAAAGGTCTGGTCTCCACCTGTTTGTCTGCTGGAAGCTGCCTGAACTGGTGCTCCATGAGAAGAGCCATGACGGCGGAGAGTGGAGAAGAAACAGTGTGACAGATTTACAAAGAAAGTGACACTAATGCAAACCCCACACCCATACAAACACACACACACTCTCATCCACACCCAGCCACACGCGCAAACACACACACACACACACACACAGGGCTGTAGAGGTCGCGATCTTTCCGCACACACACACACGGATTGTTCTCCAGGAGTTTCAAGGAGCAACAACACAACAGCAGCTTTTATTCCACAGGTGTACACATGTGACAGCCAATCAGAGCCAGGGGCGGGGCTATCCGCGTGGTTTTACCTGTTCTACTGTATTCACTCACACACACACACTCAGGTTCATATTCAGAGATACCACTTTCCCAGATAAACACTGTTCCTCTGATGGTCCTTCTGCAGTCAGGAGGAGATTAAGGAGTGAACACTAAGTTTTATTGGTATAAATAATGATCTCAACATTCATCATCCATCTATCTATCCATCCATCCATCCATCCATCCATCCATCCATCCATCCATCCATCTATCTTCATCCATCTATCCATCCATCTATCCATCTATCTATCTATCTATCTATCTATCTATCTATCTATCTATCTATCTATCTATCTATCTATCTATCTATCTAATCTCTTTCAAAACAGAAGGCAGCCTGAGACGGTTTGACCCTCACCGCGCGCCATACTGTAACTAGGAAGTTCCCGCGGTAACCAGGAGAAACAGGAAGCGGGTGTTGATGTTGGAGATGTCCGTTGGTCCTGTGCAGTTTAGTGGTTGAAGCTCAGTCTCTCACTGACTCTGATCTGCTGGAAAGTGTTGAGGAGCTGCAACAGATCACTGAGAGACGGTGAGAAAACACACACACGCGCGCGCGCGATTAACAGATCATATACCTCCACCGGAACTTCCGGAACTTAGCGCCAGAATCACGAACATTTGAATCGCGGATCTCTCTGTGTGTGTGTGTGTGTGTGTGTGTGTGTGTGTGTGTGTGTGTGTTTACTGTGTTGAACATCTGTATAATGAAGCTCTGTACTCACAGTGACTGTAGAAGACTGCATGTCTGGATGGGATTAGTGTGAGAAGTTCTCCTCAGGCTGGGCCATGGCGTTACCGACCCTCTCCTCCCGCTGGCCGATGCGTCTCCGTCCTGTGGAGCATCAGCTTCTGCGCCAGAGAGAGCAGGAAGCTCGGCGTCTGCAGCAGTGGCAGCTTCACTCACAGTATTTTAAGGAGCAGCAGGTTCGCAGCAGTAAACAGGCTCAGTGGAGCTCCAGAGAGTCTTATCAGCAGAGGTGATCTTTCTTCTAATCTTATCTCATCTCATCTTCTCAGGATGAGGCTTTCTTCAAACACTCACGGTCCAAATCTCATTCACATCTGCATGTTTTTACACAATGAACTTCATAACATCTGGATCTGCATGTGATCGAGTTGTGGAAATGAACAGATGAAACCGGGGATCAGTCCCTGAGTGAACTGTGTGAGTCCAAATCCAGTCACATGACCATACACACATTCTTCTGTCTTGTGTGTGTGTGTGAGGCAGCATGTCATCATTCCGGCGTGAGCGTCTGCAGGAGGAGAGGAGGAAGAGCCTGGAGGAGCGCAGGAAGCGTCTGAGGAACATGTTGTTGGAGGAGAACGCACAGCTGGAGGCCGAGCTCAGAGCTTTAGGCCGGGACAGGAGCGGCACCGTCAGGCAGCAGCAGGAGCGAGCTGAGAGCCTGAGGTCAGCCCGTGAGGAGCGCAGGAAGAAGGTGATCTGGCCGACATGCTGCAGGACATCACTCAGTTCTGCTCTACAAGTCTTAATGCTGGTGTTTTGTGTGTGCAGCTCGCGCAGGAGCTTCTAAAGGAGCACTGGAAACAGAACAACCCAGACCTGCAAAGGGTGAGTATGGAGAAGAGTGGAAGATCTCAGGATCTCCTCACGCTGCTGTGTACAGTGTGATGTCATCACCTACCCAGGTGTACAAGAGTGTGTGTGTGATGCAGGTGGAATCTGAGCTGCATAAGGAGCATGTGGTGAGTCAGTGGCAGGTTCAGCAGCAGGAGAAAAAAAAGGTACAGATGATTTCATTCATTTCATAGTTTGTTTTTATTCAGAGGTCCAGAGCGATTTTTTTGATGTTGTGTCTCTGGTTTGTTCTCGAGGTGGAGGACGAGGCCACGCAGGAGAGACTGCGGTTTCAGAACGAGTACGAGAGGAACAGACAGGAGGTGCTGGAGAGGATGAAGGAGGAGGAGGAGAGGAAGAGAGCGCAGGAGAGAGAGAGAGTCGAGTTCCTGAGGCAGCAGATGGAGGAGCTGAAACTCAGAGAGCAGGAGGTGGGTTCAATAAAACCCCTCAATCATACAGACTGATGATGGTGTGGAGAAGCAGATTTTCTCATTCGTGTGTGTGTGTTATAGAGTCGCCGTCTGCAGAAGGAGGAGGATGCTCTTCTCTTCCAGCGCTTGGAGGTGGAGCAGCTGGAGGAGGACAGGAGGAGAGTCGAGGAGAGCCGGAAGAAAACGGAGTTCGGGTGAGAAGCAGATGCTCACGCGTGTGTGATGATGCAATGGCGTGATGTTTTAGTGACGTCACTGCGGATGTTCTTGCAGACGTTTCCTGAGCCGTCAGTACCGAGCACAGCTGAAGAGACGAGCGCAGCAGGTCCAGGAGGAATTGGTGAGTGGAACAGCAATGAGAAGAAGATCAACATCTCCCAATCCAACACTGAAGTGACTCTCTTGACTCTTCACCGTGTCCTCTATGGGTCTGTCTCCTGTCTGTGTGTGTCTTCAGGAGGCAGACCGCAGGATCCTGGCGGCGATGATGGAGGGAGAGGAGGAGGATCGGAGGATGGAGAGTGTGAGGAGGGAGAGGGCGGTGGCCGACGTGGCCTGGATGAAGAACGTCCTGGATGAGCAGCTGCAGCTGGAGAAAGAGCGAGAGGCAGAGTTCGACCTGCTCTACAGGTCAGGGGGCGGGGCAGGGGGTGGAGTTTCAGTCCACAGCAATCCAATCACAGCACTTGCTCATATCTTTACTATTAAACCTCATATACACCTTCACACTTCCAGTTTCAGTGTTTATTTTATTTCTGTGTGTGTGTGTGTGTGTGTGTGTGTGTGTGTGTGTGTGTGTGTGTGTGTGTGTGTGTGTGTTGGGGGATCCAATCAGAGAGGAGGCTCAGAAGGTGTGGGATCAGCGTGAGGCTCAGTGGGAGAGGGAGAGAAGAGCCAGAGAGAGACTCATGCATGAGGTAAACTACACCTCCTGGTGTGTGTGTGTGTGTGTGTGTGCATGCAGTGTTGTCAGAATATCCTCACTACCACCATGTGTCTCACTTCTGAAGAGAAATCAGGGAACAATGTGTGTGTGTGTGTGTGTGTGTGTGGTGTGTGTGTGTGTGTGTGTGTAAGGTGCTCAGCGTGCGTCAGGAGCAGCTACACGAGCGAATGGAGGAAAAGCGCCGTGCTCGGGAGGAGTGTGAGAGGAGGAGGTTGGAGCTTCTGCAGATGCTGGAGGAAGAACAGAAGGAGAAACGACAGCAGAGGGAGGAACAGGAGCAGCAGCGCACCACACGCATGCAGGATATCAACGCTCAGGTTAGAAATGATGATCAAGAGGGTCTCTTCTCTACAGTGGTTTGTGTGTGTGTGTGTGTGTGTGTGTGTGTGTGTGTGTGTGTGTGTGTGCGTGTGTGGGAGTGGATTTTGATGAACTCTCGTTTAAATATGTGAATGAACTTCAGGTGGAGCGTCGACGCAGGGAGCAGTGGGAGGAGCAGCAGAGACTCGAGCAGGAGGAGGCGGGGCTGAGGGAGGGGCTTCGGCAGCAGGAGGAGGAGCTAAGGGCAGAGACTGAGAGGATGGCTCGACGTGGATACGAGGAGAAGGTGAGGAGTCTGAAAACACCATCTAAAAGCAAAGCTGGAGCTTTTCTGACCTAAGGTTTTGACCTTGTTGCAGATTCGCAGCAGACCTCGATCAGCCTGGACATGAGGACATGAGGACATGCCCACTGTCTCACACAGATCCCCTCTGTAGTAGTTTGTGGTTTTCCAGCTGGAGTGCAGTGACTCAGAGCGTGTGAGCAGTAAATCTGCTGTGTGTCAGTAAATTACAATCAATAATGATTTTTTTTTGTTGATTCAGCACTTGGTCATAAAATTGTACGAGAGGGCGGGGCTCAGTGATGTCACCTCTCCAGCTACAAAATGTGTAGTATGTAAAGTGTCGTTCTGACATAACAAGATTAGTCAGCTGACCGCAGCGTAAGCCCCGCCCCTTTTAGCACGTTAAAATGAATTGTGTGTTGCGCTTTTTATATCCGAGCGTCATGTTTTATACAAGTAGATAAATAAATGTCTCGTGTTTTATTTTCTGTGAAATGTTCTGTGTTTTTATGAATTTGTATCTCGCCACAAATTTATTATTAAATACGATTTTGTTGGGGGAAAAAAAAAACAGGCCTCATGACCAGGATGTTACTAAAGTACTATAAATATAATAATACAACTGAATTAAGCAGATTTTAATATCAATTATTAGTCGTATTATTACTGCAGATGCTTCAGGTTCCTTCCTGTCAAAATCACCTTATTTGGCCATAAGTATTGGGACACCAGGCTGTTCCAACCATCTGTGGTTCTTCCCCAAACTGCTACACATAGTTTAAAGCACACAAATTGTACAGGATGTCTATCGATGCTGGAGCATGAACTTTTCCCTTCACTTGAACTAGAAGACTCAAACCCGTTCCAGCAGGATGAAGCCCCTGTGCACTCCATGCACCCCAAACAAATCAAGCGAAGGAATTGGAACATCTGGATCTGCAATCTCTCAGGGTTTCCCCGTCCCAGCACTGAACAGCACTTCTAGATTTCCTGTGGTTGAGTTCTCAGTGCATCATGGGAGAATCAGCAGTAGAGGAATAGAATCCGCTTTACCACAAATGTTAACCATGATATTAACTAACCTACACGTGTGTGTGTGTGTAAGTAGGGCAGAGCATAACGCTTTGTGTGTCAGCATGTGTGTAACCACATGAACACTGCAAGAGAAAAGCTGATCAACATCACAACCACACACACACACACACACTGAGTGATTTGGTTTTGTTGCTGTGTGTGAGAAAATTTTAGCAGCTCTGTGAATGTTATTTTGTGTGTGTGTGTGTGTGTGTGTGTGTGTGTGTGTGTGTGTGTGTGTGTTGCCTCTGACAGGAAGTAGTCTGACACAGAAATCAGTGAGAGTTTTGGATGATTTTGTAAGGGGGTTTTGTGCAACTGAAACTAATCCAGAACCTTCTCATCCTCATTATTCTCTCTTCAAGTCGGATTTCAAACACTTCATCCACAGCCTGAGGGAACAATGAAGGTGCTCAGGTCAATCACCCTGTGTTGTAGCTCCTCAATATACCACCAGAGGGCAGCAGAAGAACACAGTGTGGAGCTGTAGTTTAGAGCTTTGGTTCCTGACCTCAAGAGCAGATAACAGCCTCGATGTGGAGGCCAGAGATCCTGATCAAGCTCATGAGAAGATCCTCCTGAAGCAGTGATTGTTGTTCTGCTCACAATAAGGCTCATGACCACAGACCTCATCATAGACCTCACAGATGATGAACCTTGTGCAGATGTTTGTGTTGAGATGTTGTTCAGGGCAACATTGTCTCTGGTGTAACCTCAGCCTGTGCTTGTGCCATTTCCTGACAATAACTCCAGTGGGCTTAAAATAATGGCACCTGTTTCTCATGAGAACATCCTAGGCTGGTTAGAGGCAGGATCCAAAGTGGGTTTCTTCACCTTCATGAGGGTGATAATGGTGAGGATAGTAATGATGACGATGGTAGTGAGGTTAGAAATGATGATCAAGAGGGTCTCTTCTCTACAGTGGCTTGTGTGTGTGTGTGTGTGTGTGTGTGTGTGTGTGTGTGTGTGTGTGTGTGTGTGTGTGTGTGTGTGTGTGAGGAGAAATATCAGCAGTCTGAGCCCTGAGTTCTCCTCGTGATTGACATTTTGGTCCCAAATCACAAAGCCGCTCACGAGTGATCAAAGCAGCAGCGGGATCTCTGGCCTTGGTGTGTGTGTGTGTGTGTGTGTGTGTGTGTGTGTGTAGTCAGTGCCAAGGCTCCACAGAGAGAGCAGCTGCCCTTGTTTTTATTGCTCCTTTCCTCCCTTCATCTAAGAGGAAGAGAGAGAGAGAGCAAGAGAGAGAGAGAGAGAGATGAAGAGATAAAGAAAGATGTTTAGTAGCTCTCGTCCACCCCCTCTCCCCCTCTCCCTCTCTCCCTCTATCTCATCTCTATCTCACACCTTTGTGTGAACTTTGCAGCTTTACTTTCATGCTGAAGCTGTAATACACACACACACATGGAGATGTTCATCTCTTTACATCAAACAGTTTCAGCAAGAACAACAGAACACACACACACACACACACACACACACACACACACACACACACACACGGCATGAGAAAAAAAAAGGTGTCTCCAGCTGACCTTTGTCACCCGTTCCTCAGTTGGTTAAGATTTATGAAAGGGTGTTTATAACATACACACACTCACTCACTCACACACACACACACACACACACACACACACACACACACACACACACACACACACACACATGGAGCCAGACACACACATTCACACAGCCACTGACCTGGAAGGTCACACCATTTAATTAAGGAACTCGACACACAAAACCCTCACAGAGAAGTCCTGTCCTTTTCCATACACTTTCTCTCTCTCTCTCTCTCTCTCTCTCTCTCTCTTTCTCTCTGGAACAGATAGCTGAAGAGAGTCAGACACGAGCTAATTAACGACTCCAGAACAGAAGCAGTGGAGTAAATCGTGAAGAAGAGAAGGAGATAGAGAGAGGAAAAGTGAGACAGGTGTATCGACACTGTCATTGTGGGTTTTAAACGTGGTGCAACAGTTACACCTCTTTATTTAATGCCTCTTCTGGCTGTGTGAAGAAGGGAACATGTTGCTCTGAGAGAAAAATGGAACAGTGATGATGCAGTTACAGTATAGAGCAGTTATAGAGCAGTGAAGGAGCAGTGATGGTAAAGTGATGTTGCAGTTATAGAGCAGTGATTGTGCAGTTATAGAGCAGTTTAGAGCAGTAATGGTGCAGTTATAGAACAGTGATGTTGCAGTTATAGAGCAGCGATGGAGCAGTTATAGTGCAGTTATAGAGCAGTGATGTTGCAGTTATAGAGCAGCGATGGAGCAGTTATGGAGCAGTGATGTTTCAGTTATAGAGCAGCGATGGAGCAGTTAAAGAGCAGTGATGGTGCAGTTATAGAGCAGTTATAGAGCAGTGATGGTGCAGTTATAGAGCAGTGATGGTGCAGTTATAAAGCAGCGATGGTACAGTTAAAGTGCAGTGATGGAGCAGTGATGGTGCAGTGATGAAAGAACACAGAGTTCTACCCGTTTTATTATATTTTAAAATATTTTCTGATAAAAAATAATGCAGCTTTTGGGAAGAAAAAGTGGAAGTTAATTAAATGTAGTAAAATCTGTTCAGTGTATGAAGGAAACTGAGAGATATAAAGTCACCAGTGAAGCAGGAGAGTTGGAGCAGGTCCGTCTCTCGTTCTCTCTCTCGCCCTCGTTCAGGAGGAGGTGACGTCCTGTCAGTTAGTCACGCTGCTATTATCCTGATTAGCAATTAGTGCTGCTTCAGTCTGCAGAGTCTCTGTGACCTCGTGTTCTCTTCATCTCATCACTCACACACACACACACACACACACACACACACACACACACACACACACCGCTGTTCCTCTAATAACACTACTGTCTTACTGCGGCCTTCCTCCTTCACTTCACTTTACTCTACACACATGCAGCTATGAACAGATCTGTCTATCCCCTATTCCCATCTGTCTCTTCCCTGTGACTATCTATTTATCCATCCATCATCTATTCATCCATCCATCTACCCATAAAATATTCATACCTGCATCTATCCATCCATCCCTTTATTCATCTACCCATCGGTTTGACTATCTGTCCATTCATTTATTCAACCATACCTAAAATCTATTCAACTTTCCATCCATCCATTGATCATCCAGATATCCTTTTATTCAATTATGCATCTGTCCATCCATTCATTAATTTGCCTTTTCATTCAGTTAAGCATCTATCTTTTCATTCATTAAACTATCCATTTATCCATCCAATCATCCATCCATCGATGGATGGATGGATGAATGGATGGATGGGTGGATGGATAAATGGAGTATGAATAACTATCAATTGCTAAGTTTGATAAATGATTAGCTATTAAAATATTTCATTTCATCCAGTCATCTATTCAATTATTTATCTATTCATTTTTTCCGTCTATTTATCTATCCATCAATCCATTTGACCATACATTAATTTATTTATTTCTCTAATTGACTCTGCTCATCCACCTATCATCTATCCATTCATCCAATTGACTATCACTTTACCCCTCCACTCAGTAAGCTCTCCAGCCATCCATCCATCCATCCATCCATCCATTCGGTCATTTATCTATTCTTTAGTCTATCTATTCATCTATCTATCCATTCATTCAATTGACCATACATTCATTGTTATTACTCCATTAAATTCTGCCCATCCACTTATTCTATCATCCATCCATCCATCCATCCATCCATCCATCCATCCATTTCTACATTTGGTCATCAGTTTATCTGATCATGCATGCTTCTACCAAATGATCCATCCATATGATAAACCATCCGTCTGACCAACCAACCATCTGTTTATTTAATCAGTCCTCCTTTTATCCATTCCTCCACGCTTCACTGCCCTCACACATCCATCCATCTGACCATCCATTCACCCTCCACATCACCCATTCACAGCAGCACCAGCTGAAAGGACGTCTGTGTCTCTGAGGCTGTGTTTAACATTCCACTGCTCTTATTGTGAAGCTCTCCCTCCCTCCCTCCCTCCCTCCCTCTACCCCCATCTGTCATTCCCTGTGTTCACTGCTGTAAAGAGAAGAGGAGAGGAGAGGTTCAGGCCATGACCCCGAGCCCTGAGGACTGTTCTTGTACACAGCAGTGTGGAGAAACACCAGGAGTCCTTCATGGCTGTGAACTGAAACGCCTTTGAACGCTTACCTTGAATTAAATGTACACATTCTTCACACGTCTCTGTGATCATCCAGAACCTGATGGGTGTCAAGAAGTCTGTCACAGACCTCAGATGAGTTCGCAGCTCTGCAAAACTCTCTGCATCTCCCTCTCTCTTTCATATCCACGCCTGCTGAGATCTTCATCTCCACCTCCTGAGAGCTGCTCTCTAATCTAATGAGGATCATGTGAAAAGCAGAACTCTAGACCGCTTAAGATGAAGGAAGCAATGGAAAGGAGAAATGAATAAAACTGATTAGTGGAAAAGGTCCAAAAGAAGGTGTCCTGCAGAGATGTAGGACATCATTAAGATGGAGCTTCTGGTCCATGTGTATTTGAGAGAGTGAACTCAATATAATCAAACATACACACGTATCGTTTTTGCTATCAGAGCTTCAGATGTCAGTTTTCTGAGTGTGACAGTGTGCTCTCCTGATGTTTTCACCTCAGTGACTGTGAATTTGAAAAGATCTGAAAATATTTTTTGTGTGTGGAAAAAAAACACAAAGGCACAAAAACCTGTATTGTATTTCTGGGTGAACATTTTTACTGTATCCGATTTTCTTTATATTTGTAAGATTGATTAAGGTCATTGAGACATGACCAGCAGCATGAGTTTAGTCTGAACATCACACTCCAAATCTGAGACCTGAGGCTCCAGAAGCTAAACTCCATCAAGATATGAGCTACTTCACTCTGCTCCTTCTTTTAGCAGACTTTTAAAATGTCTTAATTCCTTCCATCCTTTATTCATTCACTCCCTCGACGTGTGGAATTGTCAGGATTTTCGTTTTTTTTTTTTAGACAAATTCTTGAAGCTGGACATAAAACTCTAAAGAATCAATAGTGCTAGCGTTAGCCGCTAACAGGAAGTGGCTCTCGGCTAGCGATATGAACTTAATATTTTTATTTCTTTTTATTTTCAACTTTTCATTTCACTGCAAGCTGTTTTCTGTATATAAATTTTTTTAATGACAAATACAAAATCTTGAATCTTAAATCCACATCGGCAGATTACCGTTTAGCGGCTAAAGCTAGCGCTATTGATTCTTGGTCCGTCACTTTATACGTCCCGGAGGAAACTAACTATGTTGTAACTATGTTCCGCACGTAAAAAGGGTTGCATTATCGAAAGCCCTGTACCGAAAAATGTCGGTACGAATACATGTACCGGTACACCCCTAATACACACTGCTATAATTTATGCAAACACACACACACACACACACACACACACACACACACACACACACACACACACACACTAGTTATAATTCAATATAATCGCACACTGAGTAGAATCACACACTGCTACAACACTGATAATGCAGTAAACTGAAATGTGTTGGAATCAGAGGGTCTTATCAGCTTCTGGTTTTCTCCGTATGGCTACTGATTATTAAGGAGGTCACGGCATGTAGAGCAGCACAGGTTTGAATGTCACACTCCGAAGCTGAGATATAAAAAACAGATTTACTATAACTTCCAGTCAGTAATGTTACGTCCCTGCTGTATTTCTGGATTTTTGTTCTTCTCTCTGTACAAATGCAGGGTTTTCTGGAGCAGAAGCAGATTCGGCACAGGGATCAGCAGATCGTGAATGATGGCTCTCAGAATGGGATCTGTGAGGAGCATATAAAGTAGTTTCTATTTCTACACCGAGCTGGTGAACTTTATTAAGTGTTGGAATGGTGGGAAGTGCTGCAGATGTGTATATTGTATAAATGTAAACAGAGCACGTCAGCGTCATTGTATATGAGACCTCTGATATCAGATATTCACCTGTTTGCAGTGTGTAAATACCGGATTATTGTCTCCTGTGTTGCTGCCTGGTAACTGTAGAGCTGAGAGACTTTTCTGTTCTCCTGTTTCTGTGTAGACGGAGAGAAATTGAAGCTGGTCTTCCTTTATTTGGTTTTGAAACAGGAAAAAGAGGGAAAAGAATCTTTGAATCCACTAAATAGAAAAAAAGATCAAATTCAATTAGAAAAGTGTGACTTTTTTCCGATCTTTCCCAAATTCACAGTGTAGGTCCCTGCGGTCAACACACTCGAAAGCTGAGATCTAAAACTCCATGTTCAGCATTTTCTACATTGAAATTGTTAAGCAATTATTTGTTTTTAATGAGCCTTGTATCTCAGCTTTGGAGTGTGAAATTCAGAGCAAACCTATGCTTCTGTAAATCATCTTGATCTCCTTAATTAACACTGTGAATATAAAGCAAATCAGAAAAAGTCAAAGATTTAATCCAAAAGATTTTTCCCTCTAATCTTCATATTCACAATGCTGGTTACTGAGACTTTGACAGAAACACAGGTTTCATCTAAATATCACACTCCAGAGCCAAGATATGAGATTTCAGAATAATTACAGTCATTATGATGTCCAGGTACTGGGTGAATGTTCACGTTTCCTATAATCAATCAATCACTCGGGTTATAATCAAACTTGAGTCAAAAATCAAATGAAAGCCTGAGGGTTTAAATCCGTGATGATGTTGTGAGCTGCTGTGACAGAACAATGATCAATGTGCTGATGGTGACAGAAACTTTAGTAGTACAGAAGCTTCTGTGAGAGGTCTGGACGATGTTATTCAGATGAACAGACGATCAAATCTTCTGTCCTGCTCACGGTTGGAGCAGTGAAGCTGTTTCAATAAACGGATCCAGATCCTCAGTAATATAATTGTTAGAGCAGGTGCGTCAAACACACCTTACAACTGAAACACAACACACACACACACACACACACACCTGTCTATCCTCGTCTCTCCACACCACAAAGCACGGCTCGGCTTCCATCTGCCAAAGACGTGAAGCTTTCTCACAACTACACAGATTATTTCCTCCATCATTTCCTCCACACAGGCTCTGAAACGAGAGCTTCATCTGGAAAAGGTTTTTTTATTTTTTATTTTATTCGATAAAAACAACCACACAAGGCAGAGGGGTTTAAATAAATTCTCAAAATTCTTTATTTTTTGCACCTCAAAACAAATAGGGATGAGTTTACAGAACAGCAGGAATGTACCAGAATCACAAAGGAATTTTTTTTCTTTCTTTTTTTTTTTTTTTGTTTTGGTTTGAGCTCAGAATAAAAGCAAATAAAATTACCCTTCATACAGTCATAATAATTGCACTTCATAAATCTAGACAGCTTTTTGCTTCGGGCAGAAACTCAAACCCATTCTCTCTCTCTCTCTCTCTCTCTCTCACACACTCAATCACTCTCCAGAGTTTAGGAATTAAATTTTCCAATAAAACGTGAGTGAAAGAGAAATGCTAATTCAGCGCAGTTCTGCTGCATCAATCCAATCTCTCTTTCCTGCTTTTTCTCACTTATTTCGCTTTTCTCGTTGGTCCACTCAGTTGGATAAGTGCAGCACATTCACAGGGACTTCACAGCTGGAATGAACGTTTCATTGTTATAGATCGAGAGGAGAAAAAAGAGAGCGAGAGAGAGAGAGAGAAAGTGCTCACTCCATACCTTCTCTCTCCATCAGAGAAAGAAATCGAGAATCATAGAAAAATGATTGTTATATCCCCCCCCCCCCTTAAAAAATAATGGATTTGCCCGTTTTTCTTCTCCCTGCACTCCTGCTGCTTTAATCAGGGTCATGTGACCAAGCAATTTGCTTTTATTCAACTCATTAGCATTAATTAGCAATGGGAAATTAGCGGAACCATGACGATGCCTCTCAGACAGAACCTACAGAGATCAAGACATCGTTCATAGAGAGTCAGATTTTACTAAAACCTGAACACTGAACCTGAACATCTGCTCCGGTGTAGAGGTTCATCACGGGTTCATTATGGGTTTATCACGGGTAAGCACACAACTCTGAGTCGACGACCAGGAACTGTTTTATTTGACCACTTATTAAAAAAATGAGTACAAATGCTTCTCTTTATCAGAAAGCTGTGAAGATGATGAGGAGTGTAGTATCACCACGTTAGGAGAAACAAATAACAGCAATGAATAAAAAGAGCTAAAAATGGTGTATTGGGTGGATTTTTAGAGAGGGGTTGATTCCTGAAAAATGTGTCAGAACTTGATCAAATAAACACAGTTCTTGGACGTGGACTGCAATCACATCACCCTGACGTCCTGAAATAAAAAAAAAACAACAACCTCAAACTGAAGTGGCAACAAAGCAGGACCTTCTATTGTAATATTCTTCATCATCAATATTAAACATTTCTCAGCAGCCATCGAGTGTACAATGTGTGTATGATGAGTGTATGATGGGTGCATGATGTGTGTACAATGTGTGTACGATGAGTGTATGATGAGTGCATGATGTGTGTACAATGTGTGTATGATGAGTGTATTATGGGTGCGTGATGAGTGTACAATGTGTGTACAATGTGTGTATGATGAGTGTATGATGTGTGAACAATGTGTGTATGATGAGTGTATGATGGGTCTATAATAGGTGTATGATAAGTGTATGATGAATGTATGATAAGTGTATGATGAGTGTATGATGGGTGTATGATAAGTGTATGATGTGTGTATGATAAGTGTATGATGAGTGTATGATGTGTCTATGATGAGTGTATGATGAGTGTATGATGTGTCTATGATGAGTGTATGATAAGTGTATGATGAGTGTATGATGTGTCTATGATGAGTGTATGATAAGTGTATGATGAGTGTATGATGTGTCTATGATGAGTGTATGATAAGTGTATAATGAGTGTATGTTGTGTGTATGTGTGTATGATGAGTGTATGATGAGTGTATAATCTGTGTATGATGAGTGTATGAAAAGTGTATGATGAGTGTATAATGAGTGAACGATGTGTGTATGATGTGTGTATGTTGTGTGTATGATGTTTGTATGATGTGTGTATGATGAGTGTATAATGTGTGTATGATAAGTGTATGATGAGTGTATGTTGTGTGTATGACGTTTGTATGATGAGTGTATAATGAGTGTATGTTGTGTGTATGATGTGTGTATAATGAGTGTATTTTGTGTGTATGATGGGTGTATGATGTGTGTATGATGAGTGTATGATGTGTGTATGATGAGTGTATGATGTGTGTATGATGTGTGTATGATGAGTGTATGTTGTGTGTATGATGTTTGTATGATGAGTGTATAATGAGTGTATGTTGTGTGTATGATGAGTGTATTTTGTGTGTATGATGGGTGTATGATGGGTGTATGATGAGTGTATGATGTGTGTACCATGTGGCTTCTTCAGTGAACTGCAGTGTTCCCTCCTGGTGAAACACTGCACAGATTTTAAGCAAAAAATGGAAAAAGCGATAAAACTCGGAACAGAAAGAACTCATCGGGAACCATTAAAAAACTAAGACACGTCTTTCTCCTTAGCAGCCGAATACATCTCGTATACTACAAATATATAAAACAAAAATAAATTCAAGTTTCTCAAGTTTCATAAATACATTAAACTCAAACTAGTCGTTTCCAGCTTTTCCAAACTTTTCACAAAATTTCCGAATGATTTCAAAAGCAGTGCAAGTTTCCATAACAGCCACAATTACTCTTACATTTAACTTAGGATTTTCTGAAACTAATATAACGTTACACTCAGGGAGCACTTCACCATCTTCACTGTGACATCACGTGCTCACCGGCAGATATTCTTCAGAGTATGAATCGTTTCCTGCTCAGATAGGAAGTGATTTTTATCACCTACACAATTTTGTCCAATCAGATAAAATAAGAAAAAAATTTGAACAAAAAAAATACAAATCCCTGTTGGCAAAACAGAATGTTTAAGCAG
This sequence comes from Silurus lanzhouensis, assembly GCA_039877035.1. Lineage (NCBI taxonomy): Eukaryota > Metazoa > Chordata > Actinopteri > Siluriformes > Siluridae > Silurus > Silurus lanzhouensis. Next base: position 295,427 of record JBCEWE010000548.1, read on the forward strand.
GACTTTAACTTCCTCTCAATCAACCAACTAATCACCTCACAGATCCTCCCACTCTGCTGCACATCCATAGAACCGACTCCAACCCATAATTCCAGCTCCTTGATTGAAAAGATCTCCAGTTTGTGAAAGCTCCACTCAGCTCAGCGCTTCTATCTGTAAACAGGAAGTCGGATGTGCGCATGCTGATGATCCAAAAGTCGTGGTACTGAGATGGTTTCGTAGCCTTTACCCAACATCTGCTCCTTAATACAGGGAGGATGGATGTCGTTTATCAGGTATTCCAGTGACTGCAAACTGCTACTGAGAACCGAAGCGTTGCACAAGCTTTTACTAGGCAGACTGCAGCAAATGCCCCCCGAGCTGTCTATAGGGGCGTGTTGGTGATGATGATGGTAGTGATGATGAAGTTGGTGATGGTGAGGCAGGAAGCCCAGCTCCTTCTGCCCAATGCTCGTTGTTCCTGGTGGCAACTCCTGAGGGTTGTAGCAGTCACTTTCTGGTGTGACCAGGACACTGTTCCATGGTGGGGCAAAATACTGCCCCAAAGCAAAATTCCCCTGCATGGCTGCGCAGTTCTGCGGTGAGGAGCTCAGTTTGTCGAGGCCTCCTCCTCCGCTCATGCTCGTCATTACTGGGTATGTCCTGGAGGAGCACAAGGCCTGGGATCCACCTGCTAGGACACTCGGGCCACATGATTCTGGTGACTTGCTAACCGCACAGCTTCCACCGCTTCCACCACTGTACATCCTCAAAATAGCCTGCTGCTGCTGCTGCTGCTTCTGCCAAAGGATGTAATCCAAACTCTCAGAATATGCAGCTACCTTCACCGCATCCCCGTTGTGTCCCGGAAGCACTGTACCGGAGTATCCCATGTTCCCTTGTGGTGCCAGGTTTGTTGCGTAAGTTCCTCCTGAGATGGATGAAAGCCCATGTGCAGTGGTGCCTTGCTTGCAGGGGCTGGGATTTGAGTTGGAGTTCTGGGGAACTGTGGAGACTTGCTGGAGGGCCTGCGCTTGACAGTGCTGGTTAATCTGGTAAATTATGCTCTGGATTGAGGGAAGATTTGACTGAGAGGACAGATTGAGTCCCCTCGTCCCGGCCAGAGGAATCACAGAGCCGGCAACCGTCACATTGGGCGGCACGGTAAGAGCCGTAGTTTCGGGGGGCTTTGAAGGTGCCGTGTTGTAGCTCACTTGGTAGGGAGCCACCGCTAAGTGAGCAGGAGAGACTTTAGTCCGCCGACCCTCTGCGCTCTTCACCACAGCCTTTGCAGAAGCGATAAACCCTGATGATGTAGAAGAGGAAGAGGATGATGAAGAGACTTTGACGATGCCCAGAAGGCCCTGGTAGGCACCAGTTTGGAGGTATGGGCTGTAGCGCTGCCCTGTGGTGTCGTAGCCATTCACTGTGCGGTTAAGATGCTTGTGCTGTGGGACCCTGATGTTGGTTGGGAATATTTTGATGGACAGCGGGCTGTTGGCCGTCTTCTTGGCGTAGGCATCCAGTTCTACAGTGCTTGGGTAGCGTGGAGATTGGACAGCCATGCTGTGTTCACCTGAATAAGAGAGACAAAAACGTCACTGTTAGTGCACCAGTCTCCCAGTGTCAGCAGTGGTGTAGAAAGTGGTGTTTATCTATAAACCAGTCTTCTGTGTTTTTGTAAAAGTTTACAAGTGATCTAAAAGGGTTAAAAAGCTTTCTTAGATTACAGTGAGAGAGAAATAAATACAGGAAAGCGAAGAAAAGAAGGGTAAAAGGAGGCGGGACATTTTCCCAGAGGTCCACCATAACGCAGTTCATTGTAACTAAAATTGTAAATAAAACACCTGGATATCAGTTTATAGGAAAATTTGTAACAGTCCTGAGAGTCTAGTTACCATAACAACTGGACTACAGATCTAACAGCTGTGGCCTGTGATTAAGGAGATGAGGACGTCATCACAAAACAAACTTTGAATCTACAAAACGTTTGCAGACAAAACGACAATTTCGACCTTAGTGAAGTTGGTGAAGGGAGTGTGGGGCAGAACCGAATGTCCTGAATAACTCACATTCCACTGGAAGGTCTAGAATGTTCAGCTGGCCTTTATGTCTGCTTGCACAAGATAATCCACAAGAACGAGGCCAGATCATTTGGCAAGACAAAAGTGTGTGTGTGTGCGTTCAGTTTTCCATTCAGCCCAGGTGCAGGAGAGAAGATTCGATAGTGTAATTATCCGTCATACTGCAGGTGAGCGAACACACAAAGACTGCAGGTGCTGTTCACAGCCCAGAATGAAACTTTTAATGGAAGCTTTATAATTTCATTCCATCTATCATCGTCTCTGCTGCTTTATCTCTCTCTCTCTTTCTCTCTCTCTCTCTCTCTGTGTGCAAGTTCATCCTCGGCCAAATGGATCTTTCTTTGTGTTTTTTTGTGTAAAAAACTCAATCTGTGGAAATCCATCAGCCCCTCTGGCTCTATTAAATCAGAGCTTTGTGAAATTAATTCCGACCCTGAAGCAGGTCACACGTTGACATCAGCCCCGGCGTGTGACAAAGGAGAGGAAAACGTTTTTAATTATAGTGACACAGCTGAGATCCCTCAGTACGCCGGATTATTATACTCTTCTCTTCCCTACTTAGCAGTGTTCTGTCTCACTGGCTACAATACAACGAGGACATTTGTTCCAAAATAGCCTTCATCTCTTCTCATTTAAAAAAATCATTCCAATTAGAAAAAAACGATACGAAAATTATATCCTCTAATTAAGATGTTTTATGAACACAATATATTTACAATACAAGTGGGAAACGAGTATCACAGTGTCACTGATCCCCAAACACTGAGTGACATACTGATTGAAGAGTTACAACAGTTAGTCATTTGCACCACCTGCCTTTTACCTCATACTCCACCTGCCTTTTACCTCATACTCCACCTGCTATTTACCTCATTCTCCACCTGCCTTTTACCTCATACTCCACCTGCCTTTTACCTCATACTCCACCTGCTATTTACCTCATTCTCCACCTGCCTTTTACCTCATACTCCACCTGCCTTTTATCTCATACTCCACCTGCCTTTTATCTCATACTCCACCTGCCTTTTACCTCTACCTGCCTTTACCTTATCTCCACCTGCCTTTTACCTCATACTCCACCTGCCTTTTATCTCATACTCCACCTGCCTTTTACCTTATTCTCCACCTGCCTTTTACCTCATACTCCACCTGCCTTTGATCTCATACTCCACCTGCCTTTTACCTTTTTCTCCACCTGCTATTTACCTGATACTCCACCTGCCTTTTACCTCATTCCCTACCTCATTCTCCACCTGCCCTATACCTCATACTCCATCTGCCTTTTACCTCATTTTCCACCTGCCTTTTACCTCATGCTCCACTTGCCTTTTACCTCATACGCCACCTGCCTTTTACCTCATTCTCTACCTCATTCTCCACCTGCCTTTTACCTCATACTCCATCTGCCTTTTACCTCATTTTTCACCTGCCTTTTACCTCATGCTCCACTTGCCTTTTACCTCATATGCCACCTGCCTTTTACCTCATTCTCTACCTCATTCTCCACCTGCATCTTACCTCATTCTCCACCTGCCTTTTACCTCATACTCCACCTGCCTTTTACCTCATTCTCTACCTCATTACTCCTCATTAAAAGGCTCTACCTCATACTCCACCTGCTATTTCCTCATACTCCACCTGCCTTTTACCTCATACTCCACCTGCCTTTTACCTCATACTCCACCTGCTATTTCCTCATACTCCACCTGCCTTTACCTCATACTCCACCTGCCTTTTACCTCATACTCCACCTGCCTTTTACCTCATACTCTAATGCCTTTTACCTCATACTCCACCTGCCTTTTACCTCATTCTCCGCCTGCCTTTTACCTTATTCTCCGCCCGCCTTTTACCTTAATCTCCACCTGCCTTTTACCTCATTCTCCGCCTGCCTTTTACCTTATTCTCCGCCTGCCTTTTACCTCATTCCCTACCTGCCTTTTACCTCATACTCCACCTGCCTTTTACCTTATTCTCCGCCCGCCTTTTACCTTATTCTCCACCTGCCTTTTACCTCATTCTCCGCCTGCCTTTTACCTTATTCTCCGCCTGCCTTTTACCTTATTCCCCACCTGCCTTTTACCTTGTTCTCCACCTGCCCTCTACCTCGTTCTCCACCTGCCTTTTACCTGCCTTTTACCTCATTTTCCACCTGCCTTTTACCTCATTCTCCACCTGCCTTTTACCTCATTCTCTACCTCATTCTGTTCCAGCCATTTAACTAATTATATACTTTATTATTTATACTTTCTGCCGCACCGTGTCAATTACACTCAGCTGCTTTTTATTCTTTAGATTATTTTATACACATATAAAATACATCAATATTTAAAGTGCAGCTGAGTGCAATTAACAGTGTGCAAATATAGATATTGATATGTGATATATCTAATCTAAGATGATTATGCCATTAATGATGATTATGTAGGTGTGGGGGCGTGGCCTCGCACTCCTTCAAATGAAAATATAATCATATTTGTAAAACTGACACACTTCATTTTATACTGTAGAGTCTCACAAAACTGCATTTTTGGATTTGGATTAAATATTTTTCACACCACAGTGCAGAAAATGTACCGTTTATCATCTCTGAAAAAGATTTTCTAAAGGACACAGCATGTGACATTTTCAGAATTAATTGAGCAGTGTGTGTGTGTGTGTGTGTGTGTGTGTGTGTGTGTGTGTGTGTGTGTGTGTGTGTGGGAGATTACTGTGTGTTGAGGATTGTACAGGTCAGCACAGCGAGGAAACGCAGCATCCCCCTGAGTGTGGGACAGAGGAAGGGCTGTAGAGGTGAAGGGTTTGTGAAAGCTCAGATTTAAACCGTTATTAAGGCAATTTCACGGCTGCTTAAACCCGGAGAAGCACGAGTGGCGTTCAGCACCGATAAAGAGAGAGCCACAAGCGACGTGACGCCTTGACACTTTTATGCAAAAGTTCTAAAATCGAAGCATGCGAAGGATTCTGTCAGCAGAAGTCAGCGGGGTTTGAGAGTATGAGAGTAGAGCGAAAGAGGAGCACACGAGAGGAGAGTGTGAGAGAGAGGGTAAGAGAGAGAAGAGTGTGAGAGAAGTGTGTGAGCGAGAGTGTAAGAGAGAGAAGAGTGTGAGAGGAGAGTGTGAGTGTGAGTAGTGTACAAGAGAAGCGTGCGAAAGGGAGAGTGAGAGAGAGGAAAGTATGAGAGTAGCATGCGAGAGGAGAATGCGAGTGGAGAATGCGAGAGGAGAATGCGAGAGAGGAATGCGAGATGGGAATGCGAGAGGAGAATGCGAGAGAAGAATGCGAGAGGGGAATGCGAGTGGAGAATGCGAGAGGAGAATGCGAGTGGAGAATGCGAATGCGAGAGGAGAATGCGAGAGGAGAATGCGAGTGGAGAATCCGAGTGGAGAATGCGAGAGGAGAATGCGAGTGGAGAATGCGAATGCGAGAGGAGAATGCGAGTGGAGAATGCGAGAGGAGAATGCGAGAGGAGAATCCGAGTGGAGAATGCGAGAGGAGAATGCGAGAGGAGAATCCGAGTGGAGAATGCGAGAGGAGAATCCGAGTGGAGAATGCGAGAGGAGAATGCGAGAGGAGAATCCGAGTGGAGAATGCGAGAGGAGAATGCCAGAGGAGAATGCGAGTGGAGAATGCGAATGCGAGAGGAGAATGCGAGTGGAGAATGCGAGTGGAAAATGCGAGAGGAGAATGCAAGAGGAGAATGCGAGTGGAGAATGCGAATGCGAGAGGAGAATGCGAGTGGAGAATGCGAGAGGAGAATGCGAGTGGAGAATGCGAATGCGAGAGGAGAATGTGAGAGGAGAATGCGAGTGGAGAATGCGAATGCGAGAGGAGAATGCGAGAGGAGAATGCGAGTAGAGAATGCGAATGCGAGAGAAGAATGCGAGAGGAGAATGCGAGTGGAGAATGCGAGAGGAGAATGCGAGTGGAGAATGCCAGAGGAGAATGCGAGAGGAGATGCAAGAGGAGAATGCGAGTGGAGAATGCGAATGCGAGAGGAGAATGCGAGTGGAGAATGCGAGTGGAGAATGCGAGAGGAGAATACAAGAACAAGGTGTCCCTCCTCCTCACTCAGCTGGAGGAAACTGAAACACTGCTGTATGGACTGTGATGAGACACAGCGAATTGAGGCTGTATGATTGATATTTATACAGCACATTTTTATTACTGTTTAACTTCCACACACCTCACTCATTAAACACCTCAACGATGATGTCACATCCAGCACAGTTCTACCAGTTTCAGCTCCTAAATTAACTCCTAATCAGATGTGTAAAGGGTTACCATGGAAACAGGTCCAGATGTTTTGTGTGTCATTAATAAAAGACATGAAGAAAAAAACATTTATATTCACAATAAATAAGAACTAAACCGGTAATGCTAACAATGCTAGCTATAGGAGTGGTTTGCGCTCAACACACACACACACACACACACACCACACACACACACACACACAGAAACACACACAAGATAAACCAAAGAGTGACTTTTAAAGACATCAATAAAGTAACATTTTGTGACTAACTCCTGTGCTTGGGCCCCTGATATCGCTGCTCGCATGTATGTCTACAGTGTCATTACTAATTACTTCCACACTGTGTGTGTGTGTGTGTGTGTGTGTGTGTGTGTGTGTGTGTGTGTGTATGTGTGTGTGAGCGTGTGTGCATGCTACACTGCTGTCGCTGCCTAATTGGAGGTACATTAACTGGGTCAGACAGAGCAGGAGCCATTTTACACACACACACACACACACACACACACACACACACACACACACACACACACACACACACACACACACACACACACACATACACACACACATAAACACACACACACACACACACATACACACATACACACACAAATACACACAGCTGTCCAGCTCATACACACAGGGTTCAGTGCCACAGTGACAGCTTGCGCTTTGATGTTTCCCTGACAAGCAAATTCCATAGTGTGTGTATGTGTGTGAGTGTGTGATGTGCCACAGATTTATTCCATTTGATCTACACACTGAAACACACACATACACACACATACACACACACACACACACACACACACACACACACATATATACACACACACACACGATAGAACAAGCCTGCACTCTTCCCTTCTTTCTTCCCCTGTGATCCCTCCTCTTCGTTTTTTTCTTTTCATCACCTCATCATTCTCTTTCCTCCTTTCATTTCTCTTCTCTTCTCTATCGTTCTGCCCTCCTGATTATCGTCCTGTCTTATCTTTTACCTCCTATCTTTTCCTGATCTAATTTTTTCTCATATGTCTGTCTCCCTCGCTCTCTCTGCCACATCCCTTTGTCTGTCTCTCCCCACATACCTCTGTCTTTTTCTCCACTCATCCCTCTGTCTTCCCTTACTCCCCTCACCCCTGTCTGTCTTTCTCCCTCTCCCTGCCACATCCCTCTCTCTCTCTTCCTTCAGCCCTGTCTGTCTTTCTCCCTCTCTCAGCCACATCCCTCTTTCTCTCTTCCCCTTACCCCTGTCTGTCTTTCTCCCTCTCGCTGACACATTCCTCTGTTTCTTTACCTCACCCCTGTCTGTGTCCCTCTCTCTGCCACATTCCTCTGTCTGTCTCTCCCTTAATTCCTCTGTCTCTCTCTGTCTGTCTTTCTCTCTTTATCTGTCTGTCTCTCTCTTCCCACATCCCTATCTGTCTGTCTATCTCTTTATCCCTCTGTCTCTCTCTTCTCATTCCTCTGTCTGTCTGTCTCTCTTCCCATCCCACTGTGTCTCTCTTTTCTCATCCCTTTGTCTGTCGTTCTGTCTATCGCCTTATTTCCCCATCTGTCTGTCTGTGTGTCTGTCTCTCTTTCCCTCTCTTCCTCTCTATGTTGATCTGCCTGCATGTGTCTATCTGTCTCACCCCGTCTCTGTCTGTCTACCTACATCGATCTGTCTTTCTGTGCCCCTCTTCTCCTCTGTCTCTCTCTATCTGTCTCTCTCTCTCTTTTTGTCTCTCACATGAGCTACAGTTAAACACTGAAGTTGTATTAAAGACGGTTTCTCTATTGAGTTACTGATCTTTAATAACCAACAACATCTGGAGTGTGTGTGTGTGTGTGTGTGTGTGTGTGTGTGGTTGTGTGTGTGGGTGTGTGTGTGTGTGTGTGTGTGTGTGTGTGTGTGTGTGTGTGTGTGTGTGTGAGAGAGAGAGAGAGAGAGAGAGAGAGAGAGAGAGAGAGAGAGAGAGATGCAAGTGTGTTGCATTGTGTGTGTAAGACTTTGCTCAGACCATACACACATGTATGGTCTGAAACAAGGGATGACACACACACACACATACACACAGATGCACACACACACACACACACACACACAAAAACAAAACCACACGGCCGCTCAAAAAGATAAAAGTGTGAAGACGCACCGATGCAATCAACGTGCACATGTAGCCAAACACACACACAAGCACACAAGCACACACACACACACACACACATATACACACACACACACACACACACACACACACACACACACACACTCTGTCGTTTGGGAGCAGGATGTTTTTCAGAGGGCCTCCTGGGCCAAACGCTTCACACACTTCAGACACACACACAGAGATTAATTACCCCCACTGAGGAACACCACAAGCTGTACACAAAAAAAACCCCACACACACACTCATACACACTCACACTTATACAGTGGCATTTACACACACACACACACACACACACACACACACACACACACACACACACACACACACACACACACACACACACACACATATATGGAAAAGGCAATATAAGGAAGAGGAGGCAGAGAGAGTATGTGTGAATTGAATTGGGATGATGTTCACACACACACACCCCCACACACACACAATCACACACACACACACACACACACACACACACACACACACACACACACACACACACACTGAACTCTATAACATACAAATTTCACACAGTGGTTTAAAAGAGCACAGTGTGTGTAAGAGAGAGTTAAACAGGTTAACTGTCACAGTGTGTAAAAACACAAACCACAACAGTGCAGATAACAACAGGAACCAATTCTGAGAAACACACACACACACACACCCATGGTCACAAACAGTGCAAGATAGTGTGCTATTCTCTTTGAAAAAATGTTTTGTGTGTGTGTGTGTGTGTGTGTGTGTGTGTGTGTGTGTGTGTGTGTGTGTGTGTGTGTGTGTGGATGTTTGTGTCTGTGTGCGAGAGGAGAGACAGATAGATTGTGATGATGACCTCTTTCCCTATTCACACACACACACATACACACACACACACACACACAACAAAGATGGAGAACAGACCATGCCTCCATGAAAGCAGTGTGTGTGTGTGTGTGTGTGTGTGTGTGTGTGTGTGTGTGTGTGTGTGTGTGTGTGTGTGTAATATAAAATGCCATAAAATGCCACATCACAGTTAGAAACCTTTATGAACATGACAGAACACCTGAATAACACAAAACATATTACAACGAATTCTTATATATATATATATATATATATATGGACAAAATCACACTGACACGCCCACATATGAACTTGGATACGCCCACATTTCCATATGTGGGCTTTATGACAATCCCACATTATGTCTAAATCTTTGGGCCCATAAGTAGTTTAACACTTCAGAAATATGTGCTCTAATGAGATCATTCCATGTCCATATATAGAGTCAAAATCACGCCAGTAACTCCATATATGGAATATAAAACCCACTAGCATTTCCATATATGGACTGGTCTTCCTGTTTCCCTCCTGTTTCAGCTCTGTCTTCACCTTTCCACCCTTTCCGCTACCTTTCCTATCTTCTTTCTTTCTTTTTTCTTTCAGGGGCGGAGCCATGATTACCCACAATGCCCAGTAATGAGCTTCCGTAATGCCCCTGTGGTTTCCCAGCATGCCTCTGCAGGTGCTAATCTGCCTGTTCCTGATTGGTTCCTGTGCCCCTCACTGTGCCATATGCACAGCTGACTGGGAGCCAGAGCCTGCTGGTGGCACACACACACACACACACACACACACACACACACACACACACACACACACACACACACACACACACACACACACACACACACACACACACACACACACACACACACACTCTCTTTCCCTTCTCTCTCAGCCTCACCTGATTCATTTATCACGCCATTTAATGTGTCCATCCATCATTATTTCGCCTCATCCATCACTGATTAAGAGACTTATGGAGTGTGTGTGTGTGATATAAACTTTTTTACGGCCATGGTTAAGGTTATAGCCTTCAACTGAGCCTCGCACAGCACCCAGTAAACAAGGACACACACACACACACACACACACACACACACACACACACACACACACACACACACACACACACACATTGATCACATGATCATTCTAAACAGAAACACGAGCTTAGATTTTGGGACTGAGGGGAAAAATAACTTCAGGCTAGAAATTCTTCTCCATCTGTTCCATAAACACATCAAGACAATAAAATTATCCTATTATAACGAGCTTACATGTCTGTGACACACACACACACACACATACACACACACACACACACACACACACACACACACACACACTCTGCACTTCTCTGTGATTGGTGGAATACTCACATTTGTGAACACTGAGCGTGTCCAGGTTTTTGGAGCTGTGGGTGGCATTGAGGCTCGGCTGCAGACACGCCAGCATGACGGCTCACACACACACACACACACACACACACACACACACACACACACACACACACACACACACACACACACAGGGGCGCACTCTTCCACACACACTCCAGAGTCACCCAGGATAACCTGCAGAACACACACAGATAAGAGAGACCAGAAACAAGTGTGTGTTTGTGTGTCAAAGTGTGTCAAAGTGTATTAGATGAACTATAGTTGATGGCCTTCGAGAATGTATAAAAATACACTACCTCATATACCTCTGACAAGTGTAAAACACACACACACACACACACACACTGTAGCAATGGGTGAAGTCATTACTGAGTCGACCTTCTGAACTGGAGGACGTGATGGAAAGCTTCCGCTACAGTAATTAACAGCTAACGAGACCTGCATCATGTTCCAGATAGACAAGGTCATAACAACACACACACACACACACACACACACACACACACACACACACACACACACACACACACACACACACACTGTGTTCACACTGGCAGCTCAAATTATTTTAGAGCATTTGTGCCATATTTAAGATTTACTGGTGGTTGCCATGGTGAGAGTGAGACAGACCGGAGAAAGCGAGACAAATAGTGTGAGAGACGGTTATAGAGTAAGACAGACAATGAGTCAGACAATGAAAGATTGAGACAGACAGTGAGAGTGAGACAGTGACAGAGTGAAAGAGCAAGACATTATGACAGACAGACAGTGAGAGTGAGGCAAAAAGTGTAAGGGGGCAATACAGTCAGAGAGTGAGACAGTTAAAGAATGATGCAGTGAGAAAATGAGACAGACAGTGAGAGAGTGAGACATACATTGAGACAGGCAGTGAGAGAGAAAGACAGACAGTGATTGAATGAGATAGATAGTGGGAATAAGACAGTGAGACAGAACATTATCACTCTCATTACTGTAATCACACTAATAATCACTCTCATTACTGTAATCACACTAATATCACTATCAATACTGTAATCACAATAATAATCACTATCAATACTGTAATCACAATAATAATCACTATCAATACTGTAATCACACTAATAATCACTATCAATACTGTAATCACACTCATGATCACTATCAATACTGTAATCACACTAATAATCACTATCAATACTGTAATCACAATAATAATCACTATCAATACTGTAATCACACTAATAATCACTATCAATACTGTAATCACACTCATGATCACTATCAATACTGTAATCACACTAATAATCACTATCAATACTGTAATCACACTCATGATCACTATCAATACTGTAATCACACTAATAATCACTATCAATACTGTAATCACACT
>JBCEWE010000548.1:312500-322500 GCA_039877035.1 Silurus lanzhouensis
ACTTTATTCTGAGATCTTTCCATTACAGGTTTTGTTTTTGTTCTCAGTCGGTCGAGTCAGAGACACTTTTGAGACCCGTGAGAGACACGATCCTGTTTCTAGCACATTCTCCGTCACTGATTCAGTGAGATCATCACAGTGAAGGACTCGAGCTGAGTGTGTGTTAATCATCTCTGATATCAGACTTCATCATGCTTTCTCTCTTACACACACACACACACACACACCACACACACACACACACACACACACACACACACACACACACAAGTTCAGGGTGAAACATTAAAAAAACACCAGCACTTTAACTGTGAGGAGACAGAGAGGGGACTGGGATGAGACAAAGAGGAAGCTGGAAGGAGATGAAGAGGAGACAGTGATGAGACAGAGAGGAGACTGGGGGAAGAAGAGAAGACAGAAAGAAGACATGGCTAAGACAGAGAAGAGACTGGGAGGAGAAGAAAAGGATACAGGGATGAGACAGAGAAGAAAATGGGAAGAGAAGAATAGGAGGCAGAGAGAAGACTGGACTGAGACAGAGAGGAGCCTGGGGGTAAAAGGAGAGGAAACTGGGAGGAGGAGGAGAGGAGACGGGGATGAGACTGGAATGAGACAAAAAGGAGAATGGGGAGAAGGAGAGAAGACTGGGAGAAGAAGAAGAGAAAACTGATAGGAGAAGAAGTGGAGACAGAATAAAACAGGGATGAGACAGGGGAGATGGATGAGCATAAAAACATGCAACAATTGAGAAAACCCAAAGAAAGAATTGTTTGTGAACTCAGAGGAACCTGAGCAAATCACAGTGCGGTGGGCGGAGCTTACGGAAAGACTCGGGTGTGAAGAAACGCAACAGCGTTGTCTTCACATCTGCAGTTACACAGTGATGAAACACTGCTGAAATCTACTGAAGAACATTTAATCTATCACACACACACACACACACACACACACACACACACACACACACTGAGGCTTGGTCAGAAAATTCAGATTTTCACCTGACAATTACACCAACTCACCGCCAACGTTTCTCACACAGGCCAATGCTCCTTCAGTTTACACGCACACACACACACACACACACACACACACACACACACACACACACACACACACACACACACACACACACACACACACAGGCCACGCCTCCTCACAGTGCTCAGTGAAGTGCTGAATCAGACTCAGGTGAGTGTTGTAGTGGATGACAGATGAATCTACGCTGCAGGAAATTGGAGTTCTGCAATTCTAAAAATATTCATGTTTAATAAGAAGAGCGCAGATTCACCCGAGGCGTATCTATCAATCAATTAGGGCGTTTATCTCTGCTGCTCCAATAACACCCTCCTGAGACCAAGACGATCCATCAACTCCTGTGAGAGATACAATCACCTGATCACCTGACAAGCGGTCAGTGTACTGCTCAGACTGTTCCACAGATTCAGACTGTTCCTCAGACTATTCTTCAGACTCAAACTATTCCCCAGACTGCTCCTCAAATTCAGACTGTTCCTTATATTCAGACTGTTCCTCAGACTGTTCCTTATATTCAGAATGTTCCTCAGACTGTTCCTTATATTCAGACTGTTCCTCAGACTCAGACCATTACAGCAAATACAAACATATGTCCCTCATAGCCTATGTCCACCACCAACCCACCAATCTCCACCCAGAACTACACACACACACACACACACCACACACACACACACACACACACACACACACCACACACACACACACACACACACCCCAATCACCATTCAGAACTGGAGACACACAAACCCACCAGTCAGAAAGAAGAATTGTTCAGCACTGTAAATTAACAACACATTAAAAAAAATTACAGAGACAAGATTGGAATTTCTGGTACTTTTACATTCACACACATGCATACTCTCACTCACACACACACACACACACACACACACACACACACACACACACACACACACACACACACACACACACACAGAAGTCCCCTTTTGAACCCAAAAACATCACACACTGATGAAATATTTACTTTAACAGAAATGTGTGTGTGTGTGTGTGTGTGTGTGTGTGTGTGAGATGTTCGGTCCATAAATCAGCAGCTTATCTCCTGTTTTATGATCCTCCACTTAAACACATAAAACAACAAACAACTATAATCAAACACAGTCTGTTTACACCATCTGCGCAAACACACACACACACACACAATTTTAGAAAAACACAAGTGCAGCAAAATAGAAAATATAATTATATCTAACCTGTAATAAATACATAAGTTTTATTTAATACATTAATACATCAGTTTCTATCATTCATTTGATTTGATTTTAATAAATAAATACAATAATTAATATTCATTTTTTAAATAAAGTGTTATATATTATAATTGATATTTATATCAGATTGTATCTAACCCAGTCATATATAAAGTAACCCAGTATATAAAGTTACATTTCACTCACATACACTCACACACACACACACACACACACACACACACACACACATGAAAGAGGAAAAGGTCTTACCATAAACCCCTTCTGCTCCTCTTTAGACCTCCATACAGCTCCGAGCAGTGTGACTTCACTTCACACACACACACACACACACACACACACACACACACACACACACACACACACACTTTCTTGAACACACACACACACACACACACACACACACACACACACACACACACACACACACAGGCAGGCAGGGGGTTTAACACTCCGTCATGCCGGTAATAAAGAGTAATAAATAATCCGGGTCCAGGCGACTGTTTATTCCTCTCAGTCCGGGGAGAATTTCTGTCTCAGTGTGTGTGTGTGTGTGTGTGTGTGTGTGTAGGTTATAATCCGAGTATGACGGCAGTAGCCGGTGTGTGTGTGTTTGTGTGAGAGCAGAGTTCTCCCCTCAGTAGCTCCTCTCTCCTCCTGCCGCTCCACCGGACTGACAATGGAACCCGGAACCTCCGTGGGTGTGGAGCTGCTTGGCCACACCCCCTGACCAATCAGAACACGACCGGGATTTGCATATTCCCAAAAGTCGACCAATTGCAGCGCGGCAAGGTCTGTTGCCAAGGTGACGGTGTCAGCGTCCTGCACGCTCAGCTGTACTACAGAGTGCGGGTGAGGGGGATGAGCGCACTACGTAGTGCACTAGGGCACAACCCTGAGGGGTATTATCTCTTTATAACTGCCCCGCAGTATCGCACACACACACACACACACACACACACCACACACACACACACACACACACTATCACAATGAAGCCACGTGTTCGTGTACCTGCTGTGAGTACAATGTGAGATTGTTTGATTTCTGTGTATCGATTACACGTCTAGACGTGATGCCAATTCACAGGTCAGAGTTCACCAGACTTGAACTCTGGAACACAGTGACACGTGAAACCTCTCGGCTGTACAAGTGAGCGGAACGCGAGACGATGGAGCAAACAGTGCAGCGTGATAAGCTCATTTCTATAAAGTCACATGACACAGGACGTGACCTCAATGACGACTCACACTCGAATGACATCATCAATCCCGCAGTTCGCTCAGATCGACGCCGAAGAGCCTGAGGTGTGACGTTCCTGCGATTCCCCACTCACACGCTCGATAAGCTCTAGGTCCAGCGTGAAGACTCTGAACATTTCCTTCATCACGCAGAGGTGAGAGCGATGTGCAGATGTTGGTGGAAGTGATGAGGAGCTCCACAGACAGAGGGAATAAAGTGCTGAGGAAATTGAAGCTGACGTGTGGAAAGAGACGACGTCCTGTTCCACTCAAGCCCCGGGCAAATCACCAGCACAGACCTGCATCTGACACAAAGTGTTTAGTCTGCTCTATTCATAATTCATCACACACACACACACACACACACACACACACACACACACACACGTCTTCCTCTCATCAGATTCACATCACGTCAAATCAAACGTCCACAGATCTGCTCTGTCACTGCACTCTAATATTATAAACATGCCTCATTCTGGCAGTGTGTGTGTGGTGTGTGTGTGTGTGTGTGTGTGTGTGTGTGTGTGTGTGTGTGTGTGTGTTAAAGCAGGGATCTGCGGTTTCTCTTCAGGCAGCAGGTGGACCGAGATGACACGAAGCCAAACTGATGACGAGGCTCAATACGGATCTGGGGATCATTAAAGCTGATGCTAATGCTGCCGCTAGAGCTAATGCTAATGGCGTAGCGCGTGGTGTCAGTCGTGCTAATAAAGTGCTGAACACAGCAGCACTTGGGGGATTAGGACGAGGCCGAGGGAGCACAGGAGGCCACCACAGATTTACCCTGTGATGGAGCAGGAACACTAACACACTGCTGAGGGATTAAAACTGCACAGAGAGAGAGAGAGAGAGAAAGAGAGAGAGAGAGAGAGAGAGAGAGAGAGAGAGAGAGAGAGAGAGAGAGAGAAAAAGAGAGCGAGAGGGAGAGAGAGAGAGAAAACTGGACTCTACAAATATAAACTTATTTCCTGCTGTTTATTTCGGCTGAAATTCTTCACAAAAACAAACAATAAAAGGTTTGATGTAAAAAAAAAACGAATTTGACCAACTAAACTAATCTACTCAGTTTCTCAGGTTCCCCAAGAGCAGAAACTTCCTGGGTACTTGAGTTCCTTAAAGAGTTCCTGATACGGGTTTTTGAGTTCCTGAAAAGGTTCTTGTGTTCATGAAAGGGTTTCGAAGATCCTGAAGAGGTTCTTAAGTTGCTGAAAATGTTGGGGTCCTGGAAAGTATAATGATTGCCTAAATACATTCCTGAGATTCTGAAAGGGTTCCTGATTTTAGAAACAAAGTTTTTGAGTTCCTGGAAAGATTCCTGATTTCCAGGAAAGAACAATGAGCTTCTAAAAATGTTCTTAAGTTCCTCAAAAGGTTCCTGAGTTTAGGAAAATGTTTTGAGTTTCTGAAATGGATCATGAGGTCCTGAAATTATTCGTGAGATCCTGAAAAGGTTCTTGATTTCCTTAAAAGAATAATGATTCTCTAAAGTTCCTGAAAGTGTTCCTTAAAAAGGTCTAATGGGGCTGAAAGCAAGAACTGTTTTAAGAAGGTTCTAACCATAATGTTGTGTTTATTTCCAGTTAGAGGAAAAACATCACAGCAGGAATGTTGCAGGAACTTCTACACACATTATTTTCCCAGACAAACCAGAAAACCAGACGTTCCTGGAGGTGTTGAGTTGAGAAATGTTTGTGCTGTTGCGTGGAGAAGCTTGAAGCTCACACTGCTCCGTGCCCGTTACTGCTGCTTATAATAAAGATGAAGAGATGAAGATGGAGTGATTAAAGAGAAGAGGAGGAGAAACAGAGCTACCACCACCACCACCATCATGCAAACTCAGTCTTCAAAGTCTGATGCTGAAGAAAGCGAACCACCACCTCTCACTTTGCCTCTCTCTCCCTCTCTTTCTCCCTCTCTCTCTCACTTTCTCTCTCCTCTCATTTGTAATTTCCGTTTTCTCAGCCACAGCTTTATAAGCCGCGCTCGTCTGTCTCGGGCTGATTCTCTCTGTGCGCTCGGGGCTGTGTCCGATTTCAATTTGCCCTGAGCCGCAGTGAGAGGTGTTTAATTGAGCGAGTGTGAGACAGACGGAGGGAGGGAGGGAGGGAGGGATGGAGGGATCGATGCAGGGCCAAGGCGTGAGGAAAAGAGATAACATTGATTCAACCGCCATCGATAGAGCGAGAGAACGTGCAGAATCCAAAACTGTGTCATGTGAACGGAGAGGGAGAGGGGGGGAGGAGAGGAGGACAGAGAGAAAGAGGGTGAGAGGCAGATGGATAGAAAGTCAGATAAAGAATGACAGAGAGCAGGAGAAGTGACAGCAGAGGACACTGGGGATGCAGACGGATATAAAAGAGGAAAAAATAGAAGTGAGATCTGGGGAGATACAAGTTACTGAGAGAGAGAGAAAGAAGGAGGAAATGAAGGAGGGAAGAAAGAAAGAAAGAAAGACAGTTGCCAGTAGTGATGATGAGAGGTGAGAGGCAGTGAGGAGCTCAGGACAGAGTCAGTTCTCCATGTTGAGATCTGGTGGGTTCTGAATTATTAGTCAGAAGTTTAGAAGGTCAGGTCTCTCTCTCTCTCTCTCTCTCTCTTTCGCTCTCTCTCCCCCTGTCAATGTCAGTATCAGCTGTGTTGGACATGCTGCCAGTCGCACACTTGCCATGTTATTCACAGTGTGTGTGTGTGTGTGTGTCAGCATCATGCGCTGTTTTACAATAGAGCTGTGATTTCAAACTGACGCTGACGCACTGGTGCCACTGACAGCCCTCCACACACACACACACACACACACACACACACACACACACACACACACACACACACACACAATCATTAACTGCTGTCAGCGTAATGACTAACACCAGATTCTGACTCAGTGGTGTGTGTTTTCTCTCCTCGGCTCTCGGCCAATCAGAGCTCAGCGTTTATGGGCCGGATCAGTTCAGTGAAAAGGATCAGATTTGTGTTCACACTGCGACGGATCTGTTTTCTGTTTTAGAGATAAATAGATTCTGGGGCCGCTGTGGGAGACGCGGCGCAGTTACAGAAGTTTACACGCCCCTCATGACCTTCAAAGTCACATACGCTCGATGAGGAAATATGAGAAAATGATCAGATCCTGTGGTGAAGTGAAAACCATGATGGAACTGATCCCCCTGTTCTCTCAGACAGAAAGGGGATTAAACTGAACCTTCCTCCGTCGCTGCCGTGGTACAGTGCGCTTTATTACATGGTATTCGGAGTGTGTGTTCACGTTTCTATAGTAATAGCTCGTTCACAGGGACTTGTTTCCCAGATGTTCCTCAACGTTACAGGTAACTATAAAAGGATAAAAATCCGGACACTTCCTGCATTTTATGGCCCCAATTTAAACACCATGTGTGATTCTGTTCCAGCTGGTGACCCGTCTGCTCTCCTGATGTTCTGTCTGCTCCATCTGTACGACGTTCATGTTCACTGAGACGTGATTTTACACCCTGATCAACACAAATGTCAAAAATCAGATGTGTGGATTTCATCTAAAATGAGGGACGTGACGGTGCTCGAGACTGAGCCTGGGGGCGGAGCTTCAGCAGTACACCGACTCTCAAACACAAACACACAGCGGGAGAGAGGAAGAGTGTAATCAAATGATGATGATGGCTACACTCAGGCTGATTTAACCTTTAAATATGATCTCCCTCTCTCTTTTTTTCCCTCTTTCACTGAAATCCATTAGCACTCTCTCCTCGTTCCTTCCTTCTCCCCGAATTTCCACAGACATGCAGCTGCTCCTTCGCCACTCCTCCAGATCCATCACTCTGCCCAGACCTTCTCCTGAAAACTCGATCTGTCTCTCCACTTGTCTATCTCACTCTCTCCTCTCCTTCTCTTCACCTCCACACACACTCGTGTGTGTCTGAAGAGCAAATTATAAACAGGAGAAAGAAGAAACCTGCTCTTCAAGTGATTTATGAGAGTCTCAGTCAGAAAACTTCCCTCCCTCTCTCTCTCTCTCTCTCTCTCTCTTTGTTCTTTTCAGAAGCTCTCTCTGTCCTGAGTGTTTGGGGAGAAGGTGTGGAGGAGAAGAGGACGTGTGGAAGACGTTTGGAGGTGTAAAAGTGTTGCAGTCTCGGAGGCCTCCATCCATTTAACACCTAAAAAAAATCAATTTGAGAGAAGCGACGTGTCTCTCGCTCCGGAGCCATTATCATTCACCCTGTCCTGCTCTCGCACCACTTCACACTCGCTAATTAGAATTTTACACACACACACACACACACACACACACACACACACACACACACACACACACACACACACACACACACTTTACAAGAGAAGTGTTTGTGGTTCAGGCCTCTGATGCAGAACTGGGAGGATGTGCAGGATCACTGCACCAACACTGAGCTCCAGTGAAACACTTCCTGCTCTCAGACACACTGGTCCTTTACACAATGCTAAACACCAACACGACCCTCAGGGACCCGTGGTGAAGAGCCTGAGATCTTCTGTGACCTTCCTGAATTTTCTGGCAGAAGCTGGAATCTCAGTGTACTATGTTATAATATATACATGTACTATGTATACTAGGTTCAGGGGTCCAAGCACCAAAGTTTAGAGGTACTGAAGAGCAGAAAACTCGACACTCTGATATCCTACAGGATGTTCAGGAAGTGAATCCACCTAAAGGGAGAAGGTTTCTGGTGTTCTTTAGGAATGAGATGGTGCTGAATTGTCTGCAGTGAGTTCAGGAGAATGAGTGAATTTGGGGGTGGGGTGAAGAGAGAGAGAGAGAGGTGTGTGTGTGTGTGTGTGTGTGTGTGTGTGTGTGTGTGTGTGTGTTACAGTCTGTAACAGAAAGCAAACCAGAGCTAGCATAGCCGTTTGTAGCCCGGAGGATTTATAATCGCCAGTTTACGGAGTGAGAAACGATCTGCCAGAATAAAACGTGATGATTAATCGCCACGGCAACCTGGCCCTTGATTGCGAGTGGCCCTGCTGAGCTCAGCACACGAAGAGTTAACCACTAATTATGACCAATCAGAGTCCCCGAGTGGTAATTAGTGGCTTAATGATAACGAGTGTGCGGTTGCCGGGGAGACGGTGATCTTTGAAGTGGCACTTTTTACCCCCTTCAAAGTGAAGAACATCCGGGGTGGGGGGGCTGCGGGGCCTCGACTGAGTGCTAAACACACAACAGCAACAAGCGCAGCAACACTGACCTGTGTGTGTGTGTGGTTATTGTTCCAGTACAGAGGAGGCTGATGAAAAGGTGATGAGTGGTACACTTTCATTCTCTATTTCCTCTGTCTCTCGCTCTCTTTTGTCACTCACTCTTTTGCTCTTAGTCTCTCCATCTTCCCTTTCCTCTGTCTTACACGTTCACTCTTTCTTTGTCTCTCTCTCTCTCTCTCTCTTTTTTCTTTTTTTCTGTCTCATTATCTCTCATTATCCATCCCTTCGTCTTATCCCGTTTTCGATCTTTTTATCTCTCATTAAACTTTGTCTCTCTCTCTCTGCATTTCTGTTTCTGTCTCCATTTAACTTCCTCTCTTTTTGATCTTTTCTTCTGTCTCTCTCTCTTCATTACCTGTCACAATATTTCCTCATCCAATTTTTCCTTCCCATCTCTCTCTCTCTCTCTCTCTCTTTCTGTTGGTCCCTTCCTCCTCCTGTGTGATTAATGAAGTCTTTCAGAAGGTTTAGAAGATAAATAAGCTTCTGGAACTCTCAGGTGACACCGACTTCATCCCCTGATTGCATTGTTCTGCCCACCAGTCTATTCTGTCCAATCACACAACAGCTTCCAGAGAGAGAGAGAGAGAGAGAGAGAGAGAGAGAGAGAGAGAGAGAGAGAGAGAAGACTAACACACACTGCCTCTGAAGTCAATCACTTCTTCTCAAACTGTAGCATGACACACCTAAAGGAAAACTGGGCTGTTTGCCCTCTTCCACATCCATAAGCTCATAGAGAGCAGGAAACGTAGCACTGCTGTGATTGACAGGTGAGACAGAGTGGTTGCTCCTCCCACACAGACGGCTGACAGGACAGGATCTGACTGTAACTCTCTCTTCTTTCAGATTCCGGCGGGGCAGGGGGGGGGGATGGGGGTCACTGAGACCTGAGACAAGTCAAGTCAAGTCAAGTCAAGTTTATTTGTATAGCGCTTTTCACAACAGACATTGTCTCAAAGCAGCTTTACACAAATCAACAGTGAAGTGAATGGTGTGAATTTGTCCTTATGAGCAAGCTGTGGCGACTGTGGCAAGGAAAACTCCTTAGATGTTATGAGGAAGAAACCTTAGAGGAACAGATCAAAAGGGAAACCCATCCTCATTTTGGGTGACATCAAGAGTTTGATCATAAATCTTTCAACAATACAGAACACTGGAGAGTGAGAACTAACATGAGCACTGGAGTATAAGATTATAAGTGATGTTCTTTCTGCAGTCTTATACAGTCTATATGGTTAGTAGCTCCGAGTTTTATGAGCTCAG
>JBCEWE010000548.1:327500-335000 GCA_039877035.1 Silurus lanzhouensis
ACTCCAGCTCCTCCCACCTGAGCACAGTCTAGCGGCTAGACTGTAGCTAAAATGTCCAGGGGCGGAGTCTGGCATGATTAAGCTCCTCCCCCTGGTGCAGACTAGCTAAAAATTTCTCCTACCAGTGGATGGTCCAGACATCTCAAAGTGACGTACGTTTGTTCTTTGTTGGATTGTTCATGGCATTGTTTTATGGGTTGTTGTTGTAAACGGTTATGGGAGGAGTTACAGGAGGGGCTGAACCAGTCCTGGCTCCACCCCTGATCTGTTGGTTCTACCTTGAATATGTGGAGTTTCCACTGAACATGGCCCTGAGATTAATGGTGGTCAGAAAACTGACAGCAGCAGTTGCACTTGAGGGTTACGACTGTTCAACCTGTCACTCCTCATTAAGAGTTTCCATGGCAACCAACTGTCCAATAATCAGAGTAGGTTCATTATGATAATATAACAGTGTGATATCACAGCGCTGTCAGGCTCTATAAAGCGTGGAGGGGAATAAAAAACTTTGAGAGTTAAGTGTGTGTGTGTGTGTGTGTGTGTGTGTGTGTGTGTGTGGTGTGTGTGTCATGGTCTACCGGTCGTGAGCTCCCTGAGTGTTTTGTCAGGTCTCTTCCCTCAGCCTCCGCTCAATCCATATTTCATGGCAGGACATTATGCTCCGTGGCAACGGGCCACGAGGACCAATGAGGACGCAGCAGGGGGGCGCAGCTGTGCAGACCCATTTACCCAGAGGGCTTTGCTGCTGCATTTCCTGCCAAAGAGAGTCAGAAGGGGAGAGAGATGAACTTGCAGATCTAAATCTCCACCACACACACACACACACACACACACCGCATTAATCTAATTAACCTTCTTGGCGTACAGGCGTCTAAACACACTACAGCTGGGACCTGTTTTTACTTAACCATCAGAAATATACTTCATTATTCAAAACTAAAACACATTTACTTGTTACACGTTTAGAAATCAATATATGAAATCAAACACAGACACAACACACACACACACACACACACACACGCACTGGTATACAGTTCTCACACTTCTCACACAGTTGTGAAACTAAACTTCATCATGAAGCTGAAAGATTTTAATAGGGAGCATCATCAACCCACCTGCTACATCCTGCCCCACAGGCCCCACCCCACAGACCCTTATAAAATAAATATTTCATATCAATTTATTATTTTAAGCAAAATACCCCTCAAACTCCAGTCTCACAAAGCCAGCCCTGATTTTCTCAAGATCAGAAGGTCATGGGTTTCTGCACCACTAAGCTGTTACTACTGGGGCTTTGAGCAGGGCCCTTTACCCTCTCTGCCCTAGGGGGCCGTATCATGACTGACCATCGAACTCTGACCCCAAACGTCCTAACAAGCTGTATATGTGAAAGAATTTGCTATGTATATGTGACCAATAAAGGCGTCTCCTTTATAAATAACAAGAGCTGCCTGTCACATGACTCTGTCACTAATTTATAATAGAAAAAAGGAAAGAAGCTAAATAGGAGAAAAAAGGGTGGAGAAAATATGAGTAAGTGAGACAAAAGCCAGAAGGATCATCTGTTCCACAAAGAGAACTGGAGGCACAGACACTGATAAACTGGCTTCGGGGATCTGCTGCGCATCACAGCGAGTTCTGTTCTGAGGGATTCACACAGAACACGGATGTGGAGAGCGCTGTGGGAAAGTCAGGATAATCGAGACTGTGTGAGTTTCCCTTTCAGAGTCGTCTCAGTCAGTGAGCAGGTCGGTGCTTAAAGAGCAGAACTGAAACAGAATGGATGAAAGTGTAACGTAATTGGAGGATTTTTCACCAAAAACCAATTGGTGAGCACAGAGAAGGAATAAAAGCTTTCGCTCTAACCAGTGTGCTGAGGGTGTGAGTGATCAGAAATCTAATCCTTAAAGAAACCAGCCTGGATCTGATCACTCAGAGAGCTCTCATGAACATGGAGAACGGAGATCTAACACCTAACATCACACACAGACAGTCTGAAGGACAGGATCACTCTGTAAAAGTGAACTTTTTCATGCTTTTTTATTACTTTTAAAACATCTGTATGAACTTTATGTTGTGGTAACAGTTACAGTAACAGTTACTAACTTCTGTGTATCAGTGAATCTAATGCACTAGGCATTAAAGCAAAAAAATGCATGCTGGATATATTCATTAAAATATCAAACACACGCACACACACACACACACACACACACACACACACACACTGCAGTTTTAATCACAGGACGTGAGGACGAGCGACGTGGATCGATGCGTCTCCCTGCATATCGACTTCTCCGGCTTTGAAACATCAAAGTGAACCAAAAACACAGAACATGACTCTGTGTGTGTGTGTGTGTGTGTGTGTGTGTGTGTGTGTGTGGAGGGGTGCCATTAGTTAAATTCATGCGGTCGGTAAAGAATGCAACGGTGTTCTATTGAAATGCTGAGAAGCAGCAGGGAGCGCAGGACGAGTAAATCAATCCCCATCAGACACGAGGGTTAAACGGATCAATGCAATTTAATCAATACGTCTAATGGAAGACTGATTTTTCTCAATGAGTTCACAGAAGAAAGAGAGAGAGAGAGAGAGAGAGAGAGAGAGAGAGAGAGAGAGAGAGAGAGGAGGAGATTTCAGAAGAGAGGAGATTGGAGGAAAGAGGAGTGGAGGAGAGAGGAGGAGGTATAGAGGAGAGAGAAGGAGGTATAGATTAGAGAGGATGAGGTATAAATGAGAGAGGAGAAGAGAGGAGATTGTAGGAAAGAGGAGTGGAGGAGAGAGGAGGAGGTATAGAGGAGAGAGGAGGAGAGAACAGATTGTAGGAAAGAGGAGTGGAGGAGAGAGGAGGAGGTATAGAGGAGAGAGAAGGAGGTATAGATTAGAGAGGATGAGGTATAGAGGAGAGAGGAGAAGAGAGGAGATTATAGGAAAGAGGAGTGGAGGAGAGAGGAGGAGGTATAGAGGAGAGAGGAGGAGAGAAGAGATTGTAGGAAAGAGGAGTAGAGGAGAGAGGAGGAGGTATAGATTAGAGAGGAGGAGAGAGGAGATTGTAGGAAAGAGGAGTGGAGGAGAAAGAAGGTGGTATAGAGGTGAGAGGAGGAGGTATAGAGGAGAGAGGAGGAGGTATAGAGGAGAGAGGAGGAGGTATAGAGGAGAGAGGAGGAGAGAGGAGATTGTAGGAAAGAGGAGTGGAGGAGAGAGAAGGCGGTATAGAGAAGAGAGGAGGAGGTATAGAGGAGAGAGGAGGAGAGAGGACATTGTAGGAAAGAGGAGAGAGGAGATTGTAGGAAAGAGGAGTGGAGGAGAGAAGGGGTTAGGGTGAGAGGAGGGGTATAGAGGAGAGAGGAGGAGGTATAGAGGAGAGAGGAGGAGGATAGGGAGAGGAGGAGAGGGAGATTGTAGGAAAGAGGAGTGGAGGAGAGAGAAGGCGGTATAGAGAAGAGAGGAGGAGGTATAGAGGAGAGAGGAGGAGAGAGGACATTGTAGGAAAGAGGAGAGAGGAGATTGTAGGAAAGAGGAGTGGAGGAGAGAGGAGGTGGTATAGAGGTGAGAGGAGGAGGTATAGAGAAGAGAGGCGGAGGTATAGGGGAGAGAGGAGAAGAGAGGAGATTGTAGGAAAGAGGAGTGGAGGAAAGAGGAGGTGGTATAGAGGTGAGAGGAGGAGATATAGAGAAGAGAGGAGGAGGTATAGAGGAGAGAGGAGGAGGTATAGAGGAGAGAGGAGGAGAGAGGAGATTGTAGGAAAGAGGAGAGAGGAGATTGTAGGAAAGAGGAGTGGAGGAGAGAGGAGGCGGTATAGAGAAGAGAGGAGGAGGTATAGATTAGAGAGGAGGAGAGAGGAGATTGTAGGAAAGAGGAGAGAGGAGATTGTAGGAAAGAGGAGTGGAGAGAGGAGGAGAGAGGAGATTGGAGGAAAGAGGAGAGAGGAGATTGTAGGAGAAAGGAGGAGTTTGGAGAAGAATAGAGGAGAGAAGTTGATGTATAGAGAAGAGAGGAGATAGTTAAGGAAGAGATTGGAGGGGTGAAGGAGAGAGGAGTAAAGTGAAGAAGAGAGAATGAAGGAGAGAGAGGAGAAGAGAAGAGAAAGAACAGGACTGAGCTGTTTCCTATGTCATTACAAAAGCGGATGAGCAGAAGAAGAGAGGATAATGAAATTAGTCCATCTGAACAGGTTTAGAGTCTCTCTCTATCCCTCTCTCTCTCCCTCTCTCTCCCTGGGGGGCAGATGGAGGGCAGATGGAGGGATGGGGAGTTTCCAGGCTTTTAAGGTCAGCAGCACACTGAGAGACGGACTGAACTGTAACACTGAATACAAACCAACTAAAATCCACAACATCCAGCACACGGTGTCACTGAGGGGTCAATACCCACAATGCACCAGGGGAGAGAAGTCATGTGACTGAATAGAGAATAAGATCCACACTTATACACTCGCAAAGACGTTGGATGACTGTAGTGTGTGTGTGTGTGTGTGTGTGTGTGTGTGTGTGTGTGTGTGTTAGTACTGGATTAGCGAGAACCAGATCGATTTGACCGACCACACGGGCGTCTGAGCCCAACCACTGCTTAGATCCAGGAAGATGTCAATTCACACACACACACACACACAACACTTTAACTCTCACACACACACACACACACACACACACACACACACACAACACATACACACACACACACACACACACACACACACACACACACACACACACACACACACACACACTTTAACACCTGCAACAGCCATAATGGTGCTTTGGCCTGTTCCTGAAACACCTCTGTAGAAAAAAGGAAGGAAGAGAGGGTCAGTTGAAGATGATGTCATCTCTAAGTGTGTGTGTGTGTGTGTGTGTGTGTGTGTGTGTGTGTGTGGGTGTGTGTGTAAGAGAGAGAGATAGAGAGAGACAGACAGACAGACAGAATCCTATTTGCAGCTAGAGATGAGTTTCCCATATCTGAGTCAGGGATCAGTGAGACACGCACTTCACATCATTTGCAATCGTTTCCTGTGACCTCCACTCATTCAAATAGCAACACACACACACACACACACACACACACACACTCTCTCTCTTACACACACACACACTCTTACACATACACACAAACACACACACACACATTCTCTCACACACATACACACACTCTTTCACACACACACACACCCACACCCACACCCACACCACACACACACACACACACACACGCTGCAGCTCATTTCCACTGAGATGAAATGTGTAGATTCTCACATGGAACAATTCAAGGAGGAAAAAGAGATGGACTTCCTGTCTGTCTGTCTGTCTGACTGTCTGACTGTCTGTGATCTCTGGGAGTTTAGTAAGTAAAGATACATGTTTTATCTCTTTACCTGTCTGTTCATCCATTCACCTGTCTGTCTGTTCATACTTTCATCTGTCCTTTCATTTCTTCATCAGTCTGTTCATCCCTTTATCTGTCTGTAGAATGTTTGGATGAATAAGTGAGTGGTGGATGAAGCGTAGTGCGAGTGTGAGCGTGGCGTGTATGTGTGTGTGTGTGTGTGTGTGTGTAAGCGTAATGGGATTCGGAGCAGTGGAAAATGTGACACGTGTTGATTTGGGTCACGTCTCGTCCTCCGGTTCTGATGGCCATCTGCTCCTGAAGCCACGGGGGGGACGCACTGACATTTTCCTCCTGTCGAGAGGCCACCATCAAACGGAAACGGCCCGGGGGGACACCGTGCACGGGGGTGGGGTGAACGTGTGAGGGGACACTGCAGGAGGGACGTCCATATGCTGGACATGCACTACAGCACCACACGCCTGTCTCTTTACTCTCACTCCGTGTTTCCTCTGCTCACTGACACACAGCCCTCAGGAGAACGTGTTAACGAGCTGAGGAGATAAACCAGGTGTGTTCCACCAGAGCTTCTTAGATCTTCATGCAGATCTTAAAAGGATGACGAGATTATAATTAAACAGAAATGAAATCTAAAATCGCTGATCCACAGGAATGAGACGCTCTGAGAACCAGAGCTGGAACAGGAAGACCATCAGTGCTGATGAAGAGTGACAGAGGGAAGAGTCTGTACTGAGAGAATGATGAGAACGAGGGATAAAGAGATGTTTTAGTGGAGAGAAAGAGAGGGAGGAGAACTGTAATGGAACAGAGGGAACAGTAAAGGCTGATTTATGAAGCTGAATGAATTCAGTGATAAACCTGTTGATGATGGATCTTCTCTCCTGGTGCTGTTCCCGATTCTCCTGCTGTTCTGCTCCTTGGCTTCTCCCTGCCTAATGATATTTCCTGTTTATCCTTTCTCAGTTTTCCCCTCAGACTTTCTGCTTCCTGTTCAATGTCTCCAGATTTTTCTCTCTTTTTTGACTTTCTAATTTCTTAGTCTTTCAGGTTGCCAGGTTTTTCCTAAACCATCGACTCTCCTGCTTTTCTCTCACGTTCTCATCTCACCTCGTCTCCCTTGTTCTCATCTTCCCTGCTTTTCATCATGAATTCAGTTCAGTGTAATTTGTACAACGTGTTTATCTGTGGACTTTGTCCCAGAGCAGCTTTACACAATTAAAATGATTGCAATCTAAGTTTATCCCTGAAGAGCGAGTCAGTGATGAAAAACTCCTTCAGATGGTATCATCAAGAAATGTTGAGAGAAACCAGACTCAAAAAGGAAACCTCAACATCACCCTCAACACTGAAACCCCATTCATTATCTCTCCGTCTCTGCTGAGGTTATCAGCTGTTCACTTGAGCGTTAAACTGTTCATGGTGATTACAGCAAAGTGTTTACATTAATTACAGTCCAAATCCATCTTCATCGTTCTTCATGTTTTCCTACAACCCCCTTGTGTTCCACTCTTCTGAAGCTCTGCTTTCATCCTGCATTTCTCTATCCATTCACTTCTCCTTACTTTCTTGGCATGATGTTGCCACAAGAGCAGGTGAAGATGTTCAGGGGTGTGAGGTCATGACCCGGGACACCAGACAGTGGGAGGAGCCCCATGGGGGATGGACGTTGACTCTGTGGTGTGTGAACTGTGGAGCAGGGGGTCAGGGGGCAGGCATGAATATTAAACACTATCATTTCTCTTCATTATGAATTCCTGCCTCAGAGGCAGCACATCGATCACAAGCACCGGAACACACACACACACGCACTCACGCACACACACACACACACACACACACACACACACACACACACACACACACACACACACACACACACACACACACACACACACACAGTAGGAGGAAACTCGAAGTGAATCACCCAGTAAGAGAGATTATCATTACTCCTAATGAATTCCTAATGAACACACACACACACACACACACACACACACACACACACACACACACACACACACACACACACACACACACACACACACACACAAACATACATACACACTCATCAGTTACAGGAAAATACTGTGGGTCTAAAAGTGTGTGAGTGTGTGTGTGTGTCTGTGTGTGTGTATGTTTGTGGGTGTTTTACACAT
>JBCEWE010000548.1:345000-368359 GCA_039877035.1 Silurus lanzhouensis
ACACCTTCATCTCCATGAAACCATCTACACAGAGACGCCAGAACCATCTGAACATCTCCACTTCACCATCTACCCTCACCCACACCCACACCCACGACCATCACCTTTATCTACACCATCATCTCCACTTTACCATCTACCCTCACCTTTATCTACACCATCATCTCCTCTTCACCATCTACCCTCACCTTTATCTACACCATCATCTCCTCTTCACCATCTACCCTCACCTTTATCTACACCATCATCTCCTCTTCACCATCTACCCTCACTTTTATCTACACCATCATCTCCACTTCATCTACCCTCACCTTTATCTACACCATCATCTCCTCTTCACCATCTACCCTCACCTTTATCTACACCATCATCTCCTCTTCACCATCTACCCTCACCTTTATCTACACCATCATCTCCACTTCACCATCTACCCTCACCTTTATCTACACCATCATCTCCACTTCACCATCTACCCTCACCTTTATCTACACCATCATCTCCACTTCACCATCTACCCTCACCTTTATCTACACCATCATCTCCACTTCACCATCTACACAGAGATGACAGAACCATCTGAACATCTCCACTTCACCATCTACCCTCACCCACACCCACGACCCTCACCTTTATCTACACCATCATCTCCACTTCACCATCTACCCTCACCTTTATCTACACCATCATCTCCACTTCACCATCTACACAGAGACGCCAGAACCATCTGAACATCTTCACTTCACCATCTACCCTCACCCACACCCACCCCCACTACCCTCACCTTTATCTACACCATCATCTCCTCTTCACCATCTACCCTCACCCATACCCACTACACCATCTACCCTCACCTTTATCTACACCATCATCTCCTCTTCACCATCTACCCTCACCTTTATCTACACCATCATCTCCACTTCACCATCTACCCTCACCTTTATCCACACCATCATCTCCACTTCACCATCTACCCTCACCTTTATCTACACCATCATCTCCACTTCACCATCTACCCTCACCTTTATCCACACCATCATCTCCACCCTTATTGTTACAGATTTGGAAACATTTGTGAAGCTGTCATTTTTTCTATTAAATTTGAAGTGTAAAAAAGAGGAGCTGGTGAGTGTAAATGATGTGTGTGTGTGTGTGTGTGTGTGTGTGTGTGATTATACTGAGTTGTTTACAGGAGATATAAGGATGAACGTGTCCTCATTCTGTGCAGATTATATTAGAATTTAGATTACATTTCATAAAGTGCAATATTCTACAGGAGAACTCACACACACACACACACACACACACACACAGTTTGCTGTGAGAAAACACACACTGGTTCTACCTATGAAATAAATTTTGACAGGTCTAATGTGCACTGACACTGTTTCATCACGTTTAGTATAGAGTTATTTTAAACAAAATGTGTGTGTGTGTGTGTGTGTGTGTGTGTGTGTGTGTGTGTGTGTGTGTGTGTGTGTGTGTGTTTTGTGAGTCAGCTGTCATCTGTCATCTCTGTGTTGTGTTCAAGTGCATCTTTTCACATTGGCTTGTGTTGGTTTGAGCGTGGAGTGTCAGTGACACACACACACACACACACACATTTTGTTTAAAATAACAAACAGGTAAGTACACTTCAAGGCTCTTCTCTGTTCTGGCACCGAGGTGGTGGAATGAACTTCCCCTAGATGTCCGTACAGCAGAGTCCCTGATTATCTTTAAGCGACGACTGAAGACCTTCATCTTCCTGAAATACCTAAATTACCACTTTCCAAGTTTGTAGAATTCGAGTTTTATTTATATTGAGTTTGTATTCTTGCGTACCAGTGTAGATTTATTCATTACTAGAGATTTAAAGCACGTTTGTACGTCGCTCTGGATAAGGGCGTCTGCTAAATGCCGCAAATGTAAATGTAAATGTATTGCACACACACACACACACACACCACACACACACACACACACACACACACATACCTATACACACTCAGACACAAACACACACGCATGCACGCACGCACGCACACTTACACATACACACATGTGCATGCACACACACACACACACACACACACACATACATATACACACACACCCACACACACACACACACACACAGTTGTCAGCGTGTACTGGTGCGAAATAGACTCATCGAGGTCATCACCCTCAGCTTTCACTTCACACCACCACTCCACATAACACACACACACACACACACACACACACACACACACACACACACACACACACACCTCTTGACCTCAGAGGCAGGACAGCGGCTCTTAGTCGAGATGCCAGCAGGCAAAACCAGGGGTCAAAGGTCAGTGTGTCTCACACTCAACTGCCGAAGGAGATGTGGATCAATGAAGGGGTCAGAATACCACACACACACACACACACACACACACACACACACACACACACACACACACACACACACACACACACACACACACACACACACACACACACACACACACACACACACACACACACAGAGTCCCTCACACTGCAGCTAAAAGCTTCTCCAAACAGACATTTTAAGAACATAAAATAAAAACTGTATCCCTCTCTCTCTCTCTCTCCTCTCTCTCTCTCTCTCTCTCTCTCTCTCCCTCTCTCTCTCTCTCTCAGTGATGTGATTATGGTCAGCAGCTCAGTAGTGACTGAATTCCAGCAGGTTGAGTTTTGGAAATTGCGATGGAGGAAAAAACGGAGTGGGGGATGAGGGATGAGGGGATGAAGGGAGCATTACTGAAACACAGACGGCAGGAGGCAAGCACTGAGAAAAAGGTTAAAGTTCACAGTAACGCCCCCACGTCTCACACACACACACACACACACACACACACACACACACACACACACACACACACACACACACACCCCTCCCTTGTGGTACGGCCCGTCTGGCAGCGCTGCACCGCTAAAGCCATCTGACATTTAAAAGAATGAATTAAAACAACAGAAAGGAGGAAAAAGAGATGGATAGAAAAAAAGGGCGATGGAGATGGAAAGAAAGAGAGAAAACGGGAGGGAGGGAGATAAAGGAGAGAAATCAATTACTCCAGACTTCCCTCAAATTGACCTTTTTCTCTGCCAGCTGCTGGTTGGCCAAATTTCAAACGCGCCAACGGGGCGCCGGCTTCATAACTCTCCCCATCATCATCACCCCATCACAGAGAGAGAGGGAGAGAGGGAGAGAGAGGGGGGGGGGGTACAGGACGAAAGAAAGATAGGGAGAAAGGGGGGAACAAAGATAAAACGATTTGGTAATCCACTTTCACATAAGTGGGCAAGAGAGAGAGAGAGAGAGAGAGAGAGAGAGAGAGAGAGAGAGAGAGAGAGAGAGAGAGACGTCCTCAGGAGATCGTTCAGTGTCCCTTCTCGTGTCCTCAATAATCCTGTTACTCTACAGTCCTTAAGCACACACACACACACACACTCACACACACACACACACACACACACACACACACACACACACACACAGGTGCAGCATGATACTATAGATCTGTATACTAGTCCATATGAGTGCTGTTCAATATTTATAGTTTGCCATGTGTGTGTGTGTGTGTGTGTGTGTGTGTGTGTGTGTGTGTGTGTGTGTGTGAGAATTCTCACTCCATCTATTATAAATTTCCCAGTAGAGATTAAAAGCGTTCTGTTAATCCATATGAGCTGTGATTTGATCTCCGAGTGTAATAATGAGTGCATATTTAATAATGGAGTGTGTATTTATAGTCAGCTTCAGTTCAGATGATAATGAGCATGTGTGTGTGTGTGTGTGTGTGTGTGTGTGTGTGTGTGTGTGTGTGTGTGTGTGTGTGTGTATATTAGCTCAGCGCTGATGAAAACGCTTGTTTCGGAAAGCGCTTGAGATCAATCAGGTGAGTAAAAGAGTGAAATCAGTAGAAAAGAGAGAAGCAGCTGACGGCGTTCTGTCCTGGTGTCTGACATCAACACATAAAAAACACAAGTTTACTGAGTGATTATTAAAATATATATTAATTTGATAAGTGTTATTGTGTATTATGTAGAAAATCTATTGTTTTTTTTACGGTGTATTTAGACAGAAAAATTATTGAATATTCAGAGATTGTTCTCTGAGTTCAGATGCTCATGTTATTAATGTAAAACCTGTACATTTGGAAAATGAAGCTTTTGTGAGATTTCGATCCAATTATAAAAATAAATGGTGTTTATTTTCAGTTCCCGTCCCTCTGCTGCCCTCTCGTGGAATAAACCTGACACTGATCTAGAATCTCGGGCATATTATTGTGTGTAATTTATTTTCACTGTGAATGTAAACGATCAGAAAGTTGAGTTTGACAGTAAAAACAGTAAATTGTTCATATATTTATATTAGTATTCATGCAGCCAACCAAAGTTGCCTTTAATAAGTTATGATGTATAATTACTGTATTGTAAAGAGGAATGAAAGACCTGGACATGGTGTATGAACTACAGAGGTGCATGTAGTCAACATCTAAACTATTATTCTAGTCTTAAAGCTCATTAGGGACATAAGAATGATTTCAATGGTGAGATTTTATCAATGAAATTATAGACCAATGAGTAAAACTGAACCTGGTTCCGTTTCAATGAGAAACACAAACATATTAAAATTCACACTTTAGATATAAACTTATCTTAAATCTCGAACCCCATCAGTTTCCCTTCATTAAAGAATATAGAATCATCTTCAAACCAAACTGGACACTGTATTTAATAAAGACTGGAACAGAGCTGGAGGACACGCACCTGTGAGGAGAGCAGGAGTGTGAGGTGCCTCAGGTCCTCAGATGTGTGTGTGTGTGTGTGTGTGTGTGTGATGTTCAGAAGCTTCTAGAATACTAATGCTTCATTAATCTTCATTTTTTTTCACAAGTAGCTTACGTGGTGTTTGTAACAATAATAATAATAATAATGAATATATATTTCAGGTGTTTAGTTAACAATGAAGTTCACCACAAAATGGCCGCGAAGTGAAAAATCGACCGAGACTCCGCCCACTTCCCCCTGCCTCATTAAAGAATAAAGTTTATTTAGAATAAAAAAATTATCTAAATAAATCTCTGACTGCATTTTATGTACATTTATTCTGCTAATCCACTTTTCCTCCGCTGTCTGTGAATCTTTTCAGGGGAAATGAGGCAGAAGCTAAATTGAAGACGATCGGTGACGTCAGGGTCTAATTTGCATATTAATTAACCGATCGAGCTGATCTAGAGACGCTACAGGAAATAAGTTAGAAAAAATAAAACTGTACACTATGATTTAATCCACTTTTTTATGAAAACGATCTTAAAGATTTTAGTCGAATACGTTAGATGTAGATTTTTAATATTTAATCATATCAAATGTACATTTATTGTGCAGAACACTGTAGCATTGCATTCATATATAATCTGCCTATAATTTAAATCGTAACGCCCAAAACTGCACCTTTGGTTGAAGAAGAAAAAGAAGAAGAACTGGCATTCAGCCAGGATAATCCAAAGTTAAGATTTATTTTGAAATAGTTGGTATAAAGTAGTAGGAGACCCACACTGTATTAGCGCTCGAGCTATCATTCCCCCAAACAACACTAGCGAGCTACAACTGGAGAATGATGTCATTCTGGTATCGTATCAGTCGAGCAGACGTTTGTGTCCATTCTGATCTTCATTAGAACATAAATAATACTGTTGGTGTAGCTGCAATGTTTCTCTGTAGAGTGTGTGTGTGTGTGTGTGTGTGATCAGCAGATCTTCAGTATTTGTTGAGGATGTCGAGGACGTTGTGTGTCAGTGAGGTGGGCGAGTGCATCAGGACCCCCGGCGCTCCGATACTCGTCTCCCAGCAGTCAAAGCCGACCTTCTTCAGCTCCTTCATCACGTCTCGCACCACCGACTCGTCCGTGTCTGGAACATCATACACCAGTTAATATTAATATAGGGGTGTACGACTGATTGTTGTAGCGGTTAAAGCTAAGTGTAATTAAAGTGTAGCTCTCGGAGATACAGGTTTATTCTGTTCCACAGTCAATATGGACTTTACAATGTCCAGAAAAAGAACATCTCAGCTACATGCAAGATACATACATCATTCATTTAGGTTGCCTGGCAACATTGTTTGATGCCGAGTGTATTATGACCACAATCGTGTGAAATAAAAGTTGTGATTAACAGCAAACTACTGAGGAATAAAAACCATAAATCACAGTGTGAAGTGCTGAGATTGCAAAATTATCATCAAGCAATTATCAGCTTTTAGAAAAACTTCAGGAAAAACCACTGATTTATAGTAAAAGTTAGTGTGAAGCATGTGTGTGTGTGTGTGTGTGTGTGTGTGTGTGTGTGTGTGTGTGTGTGTGAGTGTGAGTGTGTGAGACCTGGTGTGAGGAGGGTGATGGCGCAGCCTCCTCCCCCTGCGCCGGTCAGTTTGCTGTGGAGGCCGTGGGCGAGTGTGTGTGTGTGTGTGTGTGTGTGTGTGTGTGTGTGAGAGAGAGAGAGACCTGGTGTGAGGAGGGTGATAGCGCAGCCTCCTCCCCCTGCGCCGGTCAGTTTGCTGTGGAGGCCGTGGGCGAGTGTGTGTGTGTGTGTGTGTGTGTGTGTGTGAGAGAGAGACCTGGTGTGAGGAGGGTGATAGCGCAGCCTCCTCCCCCTGCGCCGGTCAGTTTGCTGTGGAGGCCGTGGGCGAGTGTGTGTGTGTGTGTGTGTGTGAGAGAGAGACCTGGTGTGAGGAGGGTGATAGCGCAGCCTCCTCCCCCTGCGCCGGTCAGTTTGCTGTGGAGGCCGTGGGCGAGTGTGTGTGTGTGTGTGTGTGTGTGTGTGTGTGTGTGTGTGTGTGTGTGAGAGAGAGACCTGGTGTGAGGAGGGTGATAGCGCAGCCTCCTCCCCCTGCGCCGGTCAGTTTGCTGTGGAGGCCGTGGGCGAGTGTAACTCTGCACAGTGTGTTGAGGGACGAGTGTCCAACACCCATCACGTTCAGGTGCTGCTGATTTATATCTATTAAATCCTGAGGAAGAACCAGTGTGTGTGGAAACCAGAAATCAGATAGAAACAACATTAAACAAGAAAAAAGTGAAGCAAAATCATCATGTAAAATTATTAAATGTCAAAGTTCTGCACATTTTTTATTATTCCTCAAGATGTTCTTGTGTACGAGAGGAAACGAGTGTGTGCAGTTTATTACAACTGACATGTACACAGCAGATACACAGTGTGGTACATGTAAGAACCTCCCTAACTACTGTTTATTCCTCACTTCTGGTGTGCTGTAGTGTGTGTGTGTGTGTACCTCCAGTGTGCTGTAGTGTTTGGATGAAGCTCCCTCTGTGACCATCTCAGCAAGTGTGTGTTCACAGACCTGAGACACTGCATTCACTGACTCCAGCACGGGCAACATCACCGACGGGTACTGCACAACACACACACCCCAACACACACACCCCAACACACACACACACACACACACACACACACACACACACACACAACACACACACCACACACACACACACACAACACACACACACACCACACACACACAACACACACAACACACACCACACACACACACACACACATATTTGGATAATTAGATTCTCGTTCTGATATGAAAACACTGCCATGTTTCTACAAAAAAAAACTTTAATAAGAAACCCTCAAGAGATCAAACTTTCTACATACATACAAACACACACACACACACACACACACACACACACACACACACACACACACACACACACACACACACACACACACACACACACACACACACACACACACAGAATATAACTGATTCTACTTGGAGCTGTTTCTAACAGGGAATCACAGTTGTCAGGTTGTACATAGACATTCACAAGTTCCTGTAGAGGAACAGCTGAAGAACCTGGAGGAATTGAGTCACCTGGTTTATTCTGTTCTTCACTCGTGATACCAGCAGTTTGGTGCTGCGTGGAACTTTAGTGTTGGTGAGGAGAATCCTCAGTGTGGGCACTCTGAACACACACACACACACACACACACACTAAAGTGTATTTTCTCACAGTGATGAAGCAGAACAGGATTCGTGTGTGTGACTTTTTACCTGCTAAGTGAAGTAATTTTCCCAGCATGATACCTCAGGAAGCCCCCTGCCGACACACACACACACACACAGTTTCAGAACTGTGTGTTTTTTGTTTTTTTTCACATTATGGAGAATAAAAGTATAAACACAAACTCTCTCTTCCTGTACACAACATTATACACAGCGTGATGATGAAGATGAGAGGATGAAGATCACTTGTGAGGAGTTTATCAGCACCGAGTCTGACTGTTCCACTCTGTTTAATTTTATTATTCTCAACTGTAAACTCAACTCCGTTTCTGTATCAGTGTGTGTGTGTGTGTGTGTGTGTGTGTGTTGGATGTAGAGCTACAGCTGAGATTTAGTTTTTGTTGTGTTTGTTGTACACTGTGTATCACACTGAGCTCACAGTGAGAAGATATTATAGTGAGTTGAATGAGATTAAACAGTAACAGTATAAGTAGAGAACTCAAGGTCTCACCCCATGTTCCCACTGCGTTGTCCACTCCTGATGGGTTGCCATGTATAATCTTTTCACCCTGAAATGCCCAATTGTTGATTATTTCCAGCTCCTGTTCAGTCCACCTGAAACACACACCACGTGAAACACATCACACACCAGAACCATCAGGTACTTGACCTGGCCGTCTCCTTACTCTGTGTGAGAGGTGTGTGTGCGTGTGTGTGTGTGTGTGTGTGTGTGTGTGAGAGAGACCTGGCCGTCTCCTGACTCTGTGTGAGAGGTGTGTGTGCGTGTGTGTGTGTGTGTGTGTGTGTGTGTGTGAGAGACCTGGCCGTCTCCTGACTCTGTGTGAGAGGTGTGTGTGTGTGTGTGTGTGTGTGTGTGTGTGTGTGTAACTGGCCGTCTCCTGACTCTGTGTGAGAGGTGTGTGTGTGTGTGTGTGTGTGTGTAACCTGGCCGTCTCCTGACTCTGTGTTAAAGGTGAACTGATGGTTCCTCTGGCAGTGAGCAGAGCTGCAGACACACACACGCTGTACGCAGCGCTGGAACCCAAACCTGCTCCTGTAGGCAACTCAGACCACACACACACCTTCAGACTGGGCAGGACTCTGGGGATAAGCACACACACACACACACACACACACACACACACACACACACACACACACACACACACACACACACACACACACACCATGATGACCATCTGGAGCTTCTTCTGTCTGGAGAAGATCTTCTACACAAACATGAGTTTCTCTGGAGACATGATGTCACGCGTCGGGTCACTCAGTAACTAATGTATGATGTGATTAGGAGGTGTGATGTGGACGAGCTCTTACTGTGACTGAGAGAACACACACAGGTAGGTGTAGAGGAACGCCAGCACCGCCATGCTCCTGGTGTCTGTGGATCCATCAGTGATGGCTATAAACTCCCTCAACTTCCTCACCAACTCAGTGTCCAGCTCTGTAGAGCTCCTGCACTCCCCTACACACCATCACCAGACACACACACACACACACACAGAACTCAAATCCCTGGTCTGTGTTGATGTACAGAAACAGTAATGAGTGTGAAGGTCTCAGTTCTACCTTCACGGTGAGACAGCAGTGGTTTCAGCACACTGACGTCCCAGCACAGGAAGGTGTCGATGTTTGGGAGACTGATGGACACTTCAGCTGTAGACGTGAGCTGCAGACGCAGATATGTGCGCAGGTTCAAGCTCACAGCCAACGCAACCTGCTCAAGATCATTAAAAAAATTATTACAGATCGATGACCTTAAAAACTTTTAATCTGAGTCACAGCCAGAATCAGTGGAGAGAAGCTCTGATAGAGACATGTGTTGCTGTATCACACACATTACGAGTATCTGAGGAGTTTCTGGACCATACAGAAGATGTGTTTAATTTCAGGAGTTTCTTTATTCTATCTTTAAGCACAAAGTCTTAAAAATGACAAAGAATTTAAATACAAGATTTTACACAGTTTAAAGCATAAAAGAAAATGGGACTACAAAAATATTTGTTTTAGATCGTTGGATTTTTCTGCGCTGAGAAGTTTAATATCTTTAACACTGAACTGAACTGTTCATACAGGAAACACACTTTAGAGAAATTATTAAAAAGTCAGCACATAGAAATACTTGAGTGATACAGTACTGAAAGTAAATGTATAAATGTCGCCCTCTGGCGGCGAACAGAACAATCTACATCATTAATTCCTCATGTTAGTAGAGCGCGTTGAGGACAGTGAATGAAGCGTGTGTGTGCGTGGACACTTTACCTTGCCGTGAACTACAGCGTGTTCTCCGTGCAGGATGGACTTCCCCGGAGCTGAAATTATACACTCCTGAACAACAGCCATGACTGTCTAATAGCCACTATTACAAACCCACCCACATTCCCAATACGGGTGGTGAAACTAAACTAGTCACTCTCTGTTTAAATCAGTTTACACACCAGCGTCCATGTACAGAATTATTCATAATAAACATTTAAATATTTTTAAAAAAACCCACACACTGGATGTATATAACAAATAAAAAGTCAATACATTAAATATATTTCTCTCTGAAAGACACTCAGACTTCCGCATTCACTGAATAAGAAGTAAAAACCAACCACTCGGTGACCAATCAGAACCAGGATTCACACGTACGGATGGACACTGACCAATCAGATCGCACGTCGCCACATCGGGTCATCAGTCGTCTGACAGTTCGTCCCGCCCACGCGGCTACGGACACCGAGAGAGAACAAACTTCTTTGGGTTCAGGGAAATCGCGAGTTGGAAAATTAAACACGTTTTCATTAATTATAGATAATAAACAGATAATTTTACTAAATTGGTCATTAAAAAGTGTGTTACTTTTATTTATGATGTTTATGTTTTTCTTATAAATGTACTGGTGAAATTTTAGTTTAAGTCAAAAAGTTTTCATAGAATAAGTGATTTCCAGTGAAAGATAAAGTGTTTGTGTAGTAATATTTAGTGTGATTTTATTCCAACTTTTATTTATTTGTACTTCTGTGGAAAAAAAACTTACCTTATGTGACTAAATAATTAATTGATACAAATATTTGATCATTATCTTTTAAATAGTGTTGCCTTATTCATTTATATGAATATAAACAGTGAAGGAGCAGAAAATTTCCCGAGTTTTCGAGGTTAAAACTCAGAAGATTTTTTTTTTCTTGTGATCAGAAGAAATTTACGAGAAATAAACTTTAAGGTTTTGTGTGTAAAACAATTGTTTTTTTTCTATTTAGGAAGAAGATCACATTTAGACTTTACAAGGATATCAGATATCACTTTTCTTTATTCCTGAGTGGAAAATCTAATCAAACTTTTCTCTCCT
This sequence comes from Silurus lanzhouensis, assembly GCA_039877035.1. NCBI lineage: Eukaryota > Metazoa > Chordata > Actinopteri > Siluriformes > Siluridae > Silurus > Silurus lanzhouensis. The sequence continues at coordinate 356,381 of JBCEWE010000548.1, forward strand.
TTCGATTTAACAACAAGGTTTTATTATTATTTTAGACCAGAATCACCAGATCATCATACTGGAAAGTTTGTAAGTTCTTCTCGTAAATTTATTCTCTTTTTTCCTAAATGTGCACAATTCCTTCCTATTCTCTTTTTGTAAACTCCCATATTGTTCTAATACACCGTCGTGGGGGCAGAGGGCAGACTAACAAATCAAGCTTTTTTCATCTGCGGAGAGATTGCGATTTGGAACACATCCAAAATGGCGGCCATGAAGCTGCATACTATCTAGTGTTCTACTTAGTACTGTATAATCAAACTAACTAGAAAAAAGGCGCGGGTTCAGTTAAAAATCTATGCCCACAAGATGGCGCCCGTAGCGCCAAAAAAAGGCTAAACACAGCAGCAAATCCACACGCAAGATATTTGAGATTTGGAACACATCCAAAATAGCGGCCATGAAGCTTCACACTATCTAGTGTTCTACTTAGAATACTCTAACTCACTGGGAAAAAAAAGAGGCGCCGGTGCAGTTTACACATCTATCTCCACAAAATGACGCACGTAGCGTAAACAGTGTAAACACAGTAGTAACTCCACACGCACGATATTTGAAATTTGAAACACGTCCAAAATGGCGGCCAGGAGGCTGCACACTATCTAGTGTTCTACTTAGTATACTCAAACTCACTAGAAAAGGCGCCGGTGCGGTTACACATCTATGTCCACAAGATGGCGCCCGTAGCGTCAAAAAAAGTCAAAACAGTAAAGGCCACTCGTAAAATATGAGATTTGAAACACATCCAACATGGCGGCCAAGGGACCACACGCGGATTTAACCTTCTAGATGAAGTGTAGACACACAGATTAAGACAAAGCCAGTCCATATCGCCGCCTACTCAACTACGGGTAGCAGGAAGGCCAAAAGTGTTCAGTGCGAACTTTCGGTTTGTATAGCTGTAGATTAGCGCGAGCGCATTATTAAGGTGTTTAGTAAATAAATATAAATGTAAACACACCGCGCTGTACACGGAATAACTGTATGATGGCGTCAGGAGCTTTGTATCGTCCTGCACACCGTCACTGTGTGCTGCAGTTAATCACATGTTTAAAGTCACAGCAGCTTCTGTGTGGAAACATCAGAAGGTAAACTTCTAGATTTAATAATGAACACTGTGCTTTTATGCTAAACTGTTAGCAACCCGAACGAGAATCCGCGTCACGACTTGGAATGACTATCTATATCCGGGTCACGTAGGGTTCATGAGCCGTTGGTTGCCATGGAAACATTGCTATTGATAAATTGTATGTTGAAGGAAGTGAAATGTGGTTTATATATAAAATGGTAATTTATTCAATAAACCAACATTTTTGTAAAGTCAGAAAAGGTTGTTGTTTTTTTGTGCAATGACAAAACCAGTTTATTTCAGGATTCATAGATGGACTTTAAATTAAAAGCTTTTATACAGCAGCCTTCATTACTGTGTCTCTGTATCACTTCAGAGATCTAAACTCATAACCTTCTGGTCACAAACATAGAAAACTCCTGCGCTGTGACTGTTTATTAACCGTGTCTGGGATTTTTCTCTCTGAGGTTTGGAACAAAGTCGGATCGAGATCAGAAGATTCCCAAGATTTACACCAAAACGGGAGATAAAGGTTTCACCCTTCACCGTTCTTCCATCATCTTTTCTCTCTTTACTGTGAACACAGACATGAACCCCTTCACCCTCAGCCTTCACACCACCCACACACACACACACACACACACACACACACACACACACACCACATTTCACACCGAGACTCAAACTGTGTCTGGTTTTCCTCCATTTCATTATTTAAGGATTTTCCAGCACTTTCACAGGAGAGAGACGACCCAAAGAAGATCGTATTTTTGAAGCTCTGGGTACGACGGATGAGCTCTCGTCCGCCATCGGGTAAACTGTCCACACACAACACACACACACACACACGTTTTTCTATATCTCATCATTAACATAGTTTTCAGAAGTCTTCATCTCACACTCTTCCTTCTTTAGGCTGGCCAGAGAGTTCTGTCTCGAGAAAGAACACACCTTCACTCATCAGCTAGACAAGGTGTGTGTGTTTACCAGTTCCTCACAATGTTGTGTGTGTTTATTTGGCAAACATGACAGTATAATACACACATATAAAAAGCAGCGTGTTGTAGTTTTGTCGTTTTCTTTTCCAGATCCAGTGTGTGCTGCAGGACGTGGGCTCCAACTTGGCCACTCCTCGCTCTTCAGCCCGAGAGAGCCACATAAGTGTGTATCCAACTGCAGTGTGTGTGTGAAAGAGACAGAAATCAGCAGTATGTGCAGTGTCTTATATTTAGTGTTTTTACACCAGAAAAGACGGAGTTCAGCAGTGAGCCCGTGGCAGAGCTGGAGAACTGGATTGATTCCTACACAGCTGAACTTCCTCCTCTTACACACTTCATACTGCCTGTAAGCACATTTACACTAATCTGATGGTGTTTTTTGTGTAATTGGTGACATGTTGAATCTTCAGTACTGAAGCTGTGATCAGTGAAACAAGAATAATCTCCAGGTTTGTGGTATAAAAGGATCTTTAAGGCCTGTGTGTATTTCCACCTGTGTGATTCTGGTTTCTTCTCCTTTCCCGGGGGATTATTTTCTGCAGTCGGGGGGAAAAAGCAGCGCCGCACTGCATGTGGCCAGAGCTGTGTGTCGCCGTGCCGAACGATGGTCAGTCACACACACACACACACATACACACACTGCACTATTGTTGCTGCACCAGGTCTTATTATAAGATAATTGACATCACTTCCTGTCTCTCTGCAGTGTGGCTCCTGTCGTGCGCTCAGGTGAAGCAGATCCTGACATCAGCAAATACCTCAACAGGTAAAACTCATGAGTTCATTCAAAATCTTAACACTGATTTTTAACAAACCCAAAGGTTTCACTTCTTTACCCACTCTGATGATATTTTATTACACAGGTTGAGTGATTATCTGTTCACACTGGCGAGATACACAGCTGTGAAAGAAGGAAACATGGAGAAGGTCTACAGGAGACCTGAAAGTACTTCCACATGAAATTCCTCCAGTATCTTTATCTAAATCACAGATTGTTGAAAGCTTCTCTGATGTTCCTGATTCAGGTGATGAGATGTTCAGTATAAGGAACTGAAAGTGTAATTAATCACATGAACACTGGTTCTGAATAAACACTGAATCTTGTACGTGTCCTGTAGTGTATAAACGTTTACATGCTGAATTCTGAACTCTGACCTGTAATAAGATTTACAGGTTTAGACATGTTTTCAGTCACATGATCAGAATGTTGTGACTGACTGTGACACTAAACCGGTCTGACAGTGAAGTGAATGTAAAGTGAAAATAAACACAGCACACACTCATGAATGTCATACACACTTTCTCTGTTTCAACATTCCTGAAGCAGTAAACCCTGACTTCACTCTGAAGGATGGTGACTGGTGCTCTTTTATACTGTAAAAGTGAAATCTGATGAAGTTTAGATTCATAAACATAAATCTCACAAATCTTATGTGTCATTCTGAACCACACATTTAGTAGCGTAGTAAAAAAAGGTAAAGTGCAGAAAACAGAAAAAAAATAGTCTCAGGTACAGTTTATAAGGAAAGTTGTAGTTGCTTCTTACATTTGAGGTAAAACCGGTGTTGAAACTCATGTTTGAAAATTGGAAAAGTTTAAAGTCTAGAAATCTATAACAAAAGTTTGTAACAGAAATAAAGAGAACAGCTAAGAGTTTAATGTGCACCAGAGAATCAGTAATCTATTCATCAGCCAATCACAGGCTTTATAATATGATACCACCACAAATGTTTATATCATTTTATATCAGATATCACATTGTCTATTGGTTTTACTTCTACTATACTCTTACTGGCCACTTTATTAGGGACAGCATTATTGACAGCAGCACAAAACATCTACTCATGGAGCTACAGGTCCGGAGTTTCAGTTAACGTTAACATCAAATATCTCTGAGAGATTCTTAGAAACACAAACCAGTCTTTCTGGCATCAACAATATGCTACAGATGATTGATTAATTGCCTGAATGTGCAGGGCTACATCCACCCTAATAAACTGCAGTACAACATGAATATTCATTTGCATAATTTTTTATTCTTTAAAAAATGTTGCTAAATTTTGATGCTGAACAACAAAAAAATATTTTACCAAGATTTTGAACAGTTGCCTCAAGGTTAGTGTGTGTGTGTGTGTGTGTGTGTGTGTGTGTGTGGCACTGAATCACCTTTAGTTTCATCATTCCATTCTCTCTTTCAGATAAATTCTGGTATTGATGTACAAATAAAAAGTTAAATTAAAACCCAAACTAAATACTGTAGTGGATTTAAATATCATTTACAGCTCATTAAGGTTCACATACCGGGTCTTGGTGGAACAGGTCTGAATGATGGTGGACAGACAGTTATTATTAAATCTGTGGACAATATTTTGTTTTCTGCAAGAAAATCAACTGAAGTTCTTCTTTTAACATTGTAAGATATTCAAAATACTCAATAAATTCTCTTTCAAGAGTTAGAAAGTATAAATCTGTTTTTCAAGCACATCAGCCTCCTTTTTCCACTCACCAGAGTTCATCATCGTCCAAATCACAATTCCACCATCTCCTTCTCCAAGCTGCTGTGCTCAATCACACAGGTGTAGGTGTGTTTCTGCAGCTCCTCGGCCGAGACTTTCAGAATGCATCTCTTCTGGAAGCTTCCATCCTGGTTGGGTAACATCTCTCTGAGATCCACGTCTTCATGCACGTCCTCTCAGTCCTTTTGCAAGGAGAACATTAGCAATTTGGGGAAGAAAACTGTAGCATGACACACCACTAGAGAAAAAGAGTGTTTCTGGAGGCTGTAGGATGAACTGCAGAGACAGACAATCAATAACTTGAGTACACTATAGGAAACTATTTTATATGCATTAACAGCATGTAAAGATCTGTGTCTTGTAGTCAATATTTCTGGACCTGTGGATAAAAATAACCCATATTAAATAATATAATTTAGTTTGTTACTGACATAAATAAATAGACAATTATACATGCATCTATAAGGTAGCTAATGCTTTCTTTAAAAATTAGAATAACTGAAAAAACTTGAAAGCTCAATCTTAAAATCTCTATTTAAAATGGAAGCCAAAAGACAGTTGGAGTGTGTATGTGTGTGTGTGTTAGAGTGATTGTGGTTGTTTCTAGTGTGTACACTATCTGTGATTGTGTGTGAAAGTGTTGCAGTTACAGTATCAGAGCAGATCACACACTTCTCCCAAAAGATACACATTTCTTTAACCAGTTCTGTATATTTTTATTTTTGTAAATTGACATGAGGAATATTTCATTTCACGCTGTAATACATGGGGACTGGATTGCTGGAATTAAAAATCACAAACCATACATTTGACCAGGTGACCCAATACTTTTGGTAATATGGTACAGAAGGTAATCATGTTATAAGCATAAAAATAAAGTGCAGGCTTTTTTATTACAGACTTATTAATTAATTCATAATTATTTTTTGTCATTTAATACATTCTTATCACACTTCTAACATTCAACTTCAATATCTAACTTGAACTGCCTCCGTTTCTTATTTATAGCAATTGTAAGTATCACAAGGCAGCTTTACAGAAATAAAGTTCAAGTCAAATAATATTTCTCACAGTCATGCTCTAAAAATAATAATACCTAAAGCCCCCCAATGTGTCTAATTTACTCAAATAAATAAATAAATAAAAATACCTTTATTTTTACAACTTATTTGCCTAATAACACAATTGTGTTGTGTTCAGAAGTTGATAATTCACTTTCATATAAACCATAATTTGTTTCAATCCCATGACTTCACTTCCGTGTTTTATCATTATTGTGTTTTGTATTGATTTGAATATTGTGTCTCCGCCCCTTTTTGTTGTCATTGTTTCATTACTGTGTGTGTGTGTACACTTACCTGCTAGGTATTCGTTTTTTCTGTATTTTGTTTGAACATTTCTCTTCTTGTTATCAAGCTATTTCATCTTATCCCAGTTTTCATATAAACCTCATGTTTTATCAGTGTGTGTATACATTTACTGTTTAAGGATTATGCTTTTTCACTGGTACCTGCCTGGGCTTTGGTCTACACTATGTGATGTGACTGCTTCTCGTTTGCCCAGAATAATACAAATAAAAAACTACCCTATGGTTATGTCCTTGTGTCCTGGATTTCATGTCTCTGAGTCGCTTTTACAGTGAAATTAAAGTAAAATGAAAATCAGAGAATAAACACCTCAGTCAGTAAACATCTGCATTTAATCACCACTTTATTACACATCTTCAACATTTAATATAAAAATATAGTTTATAAAATGCGAAGTAGAAATAGATAGAAAAAAAAGAAGGCAACAGATGATATTTTGGGATTCAGATAATTTTCACGACTGAGTGTAGATTCAGTTGTTTAAGTCACATACTGAACACACTGAATTTATACATCAACCACAGTTTAGTTTAAAAAGTGCAGGAATTCCATCTCAATAATTCATCAATGAACTGTGTCTGGAGTGAGTTTTCTGTAGTTATGAACTGGTACATATACAAAATTATTGAATTTCCTCCTCTTTATTAAGTCATAATTCTAAATAGAATTAATTAATACCAAAAATATTTTATCTAAAAAATATATATATTTAAACCTGAAAACAATAATAATAGAAATAAGTATCATCATAAATCATTGTAACATGCCAGTTTTTAGTGTTAAAAAAACACGAACATTATTTGAAAATGTTATTCATATTTTACTCTACAACATTCCTCACATCTGAAAAAGCCACTTTCTGATTCACACAAATCATCTGCTGAGGAAAATCTCACTGCATTCAGGGTTTAAATATCAGTGGTGGACAGTAATGAAGTGGTGGAATGTAATTTGTTCCTGTACTTAAGTAGCTTTTTCATGTATCTGTACTTTACTGAAGTGTTTCCATTTGAAGAGACTTTTACTTTTACTTCACTACATTCTAAAATCAAATCTGTTACTTTTTACTCAAATACATTTCAAGAAAACAAGTCGTTCCTTTTTATTTATGAGGATAAAAACGTAACTTGTGAAACACGCAGCGAATCACCAATCAGGGATTTAAAATAGTTTTGATCGGCGCTTGGTGTATCTACTGATCAGCATCAGTTCAGCATCAGTTCAGCATCAAGCAGAACATTTGGAGAGGAATAAATGATGATGAAACTACAGACTCAATCTCACCACATCACACGTGACCTCATTTACCCAGTTTTTTTAAGTTAAAAAGAAGGTTTTGGGCTCATGATAATGATAAGAGATATCAGTGTTTGAGTCAATAATATCATTCTATTAATAGATCAGTGTGCTGAGAGTCACATCAGAGACTTTTCTCATAAACTCAGATGATTAAGTAAAGAATCTTGTGATAAAAAAGATAGCAGGAACATTATAATAAATCATAGTACTTAAATAGTAGTACTAGTACTAAAATAAATGTATTGGAGCACTTTTACTTTTACTGTAGTCACAAGTTTATCTCTATTTTAACTCAGCTACATGCTTTGTGTACTCCACCTACACTAAATCAGTTATATACATGTACAAAGGAAAAATGCTCAAACACACTATACACAATTAAACTTGCACTTGATTGTAAATAATACAATTAAATCATAAACGTGTGTGTGTGTGTGTGTGTGTGTGTGTGCGCGCAAGTTTGTATTAAATGTAAAATAAAGCCCTATTTGGACGGGACTAGTTTTACAGGGGGTCGTTAGAGAAATTTCAGTTTCACAGAGGTAGTAGGTGATTTTAATCCCATCCGAATCTTCCATGTCTGTCTTTCTCACACAACCTCTGTAAAAATTCCAGAGCAAATTACCTACTGTAGTAGGTAATTTGAATAACTCGAAATCTAATCCCCTCCGAATGCGAATGTCTGTGATTGCTGAAAATGTTTTTTTTTTCCAAAACGTTTGTTTGTTTTGGTCAACGTGAGCTACCGTACTAACATTAGCGCGCCGGTATTCAAATTTCTGCTTTCTGCGCACCAATAATGGATGTTAGTCCCGTCCGAATTCATACATCAAATGACAGATGTCGGGTGAAAAAAATTATAACTCAAACGTTGTTTGGAAAACTAGTCCCGTCCGAATAGGGCTTAAGAGTGTAAATCTGCATTCATCATCTAGAGATGTTACTAAATAGGTGTTTGTTCTTCATACATAAATTACTCAGTCAGCTGGATTTGACTGTTGATGGTTTGAGATGATCTGGAAAAGCTCATCCTGGAGTTGTTGTCATGACAACAAATTTGTAATCTCAAAATTCCACAGATGCTTCTTTTACATAAACAGGATCAGATCATGGTTTTATAAGAGGAGGTGATACAGGAAGTATGTCAGATCCATTTCCTGTCTGCTTTTACTAAAGAAACCTGCTGTGGAAGGATCAAGTACAATACGGAGAACTTTTCAAATTTAATTTGTATTGTGAGAAACTGGATCCTTCAGCAAAGCACAATAGTTTACTTTCAGTTAAAAAAAAAAATTTTGTTCCAAAAGGGAATAATTTTCCTTATTTAGTTCACACACCTAAATCCAGCTGTTCTCATCACATCTGCATGTGTGTTTGATAAAACCTAACAAACTAGAACTTATTTCCCACACTGAGATGATCCTGATTGTGTTATTTGAGCTCAGATGTAGTAAATGATGTATGAAGAACAAACCCCAGGTTTAAATCTAAGAGAATTTACACACAATAAAACAGAAACCCAGAAAAATCCCCAATAATCCAAACCTTCTCCACCCACATACAGCAAGAACATCCCACTGCAAGATACACTACTGGAATAATGTGTGTGTGTGTGTGTGTGTGTGTGTGTGTGTGTGTGTGTGTGTGTGTGTGTGTGTGTGTGTGTGTGTGTGTGATCCTCCTCTTCCTCTCCTCCTCTCCTAGAAAAACAGACAGACAGAAAGAGGATGAGTTTTGAGGAGAGATTTAATATGAACACAGACGTTTCTGCTGGATTTTCCCTCCACACACAGATTTATATTCCAGATTACAGTGTAAACATCATCATGTCTTACTCTCTCACTGCAGCAGGATCACACACTCTCACACTTTAGGAGTTATTGGAGCCTTCAGAGCCTCCTTCAGGGGCTGTAAAACATTCAAATCATCACAAAGTGAAATCAAAACACTGCAGCACATAAACACTGTAGTGGATTTAAACATCATTTATGGATCATAAAGTTTCACTTACAGGATTTGGCTTGATCATATTTCAATCCTGAAACACAGATGATGATCACACAGTTATTATTAAATCTGTGCTCTGTGTTTAATTAAGAATTAAAGTGTAAATCTGTTCTGTAAAAACTTCACATCTGCTCCACTCACCAGAGTTCTTCTTCTTCCAGATCACAATTCCAGCAACAACAGCAACAAGAACAACGAGAGCCACGATGATCCCAACGATGATCCCAATCAGTCCTCCACCTGATCCTCCATCTGTTAAATCATCACAGAGTGTTTATTATCTGCTGCATCAGTAAATCAGTGTTCACTCTGTAAATGTGTAGATTTATAGGAAAGTGTTTCTCCGACCTCTCAGGATTCGTCTCTCGCTCACAGGCAGCACTAAATCCTTCTCCAAGCTGCTGTGCTCAATCACACAGGTGTAGTTGTGTTTCTGCAGCTCCTCAGCTGAGACTTTCAGAATGCTCCTCTTCTGGAAGCTTCCATCCTGGTTGGGTAACGTCTCTCTAAGCTCCACGTCTTCATACACGTCCTCTCCGTCCTTCTGCCAGGAGATCATCAGTGTTTTGGGGAAGAAACCTGTAGCATGACACACCACCTCTGGAGAAGCTTCTTCCTGGAACAGAGACGCCTCAGGACGATCTGCAGAGACACAAATATTTAATCACAGTTATTTTTGTAATTATAAATCACACGCACACGCACACTTATAGCCCACAGATAAGGACTACACACGATGTGTCAAAGGATTTCACACACAAAACCATTCCTATAGACATAAATTGTGTGTGTTTATGTGTGCATTTTGCAGGAACACTTGTTACCTTTTCTTTCCACAACGTGTTTGCCGTAAGTCACGTATTTCTTTAGCCATTCAGGACAGATGTTCTTCAGGTAATTCTCATCATTCTTGTTCCAACTAGTAGAAGAATCCCACTTGTGCTTGCTGATCACAGCCTGAGGTGAGGGAGCGACCCAACTCAGAGTCTTCAGATCAAAACTCATGAAATCTTCTCCATCATAACCAAACTGTTTGAATCCTCTAACAGTGCCGTCATCATCAACCTCACAGCCGTACATCATCTGTAATGTGTGAAGTCCTGCACACACACACACACACACACACAGTATATAGCATAGCATTAGCTAACTATTAAACATACTCGTTTTATTATTACTTCTGCGCGCACACACACACACACACACACACACACACACACACACACAAAGTAGATAGCATAGCATTAGCTAACTATTAAACATACTCGTTTTATTATTACTTCTGCGCGCACACACACACACACACACACACACACACACACACAAAGTAGATAGCATAGCATTAGCTAACTATTAAACATACTAGGTTTATTACTACTCCTGCGCACACACACACACACACACACACAACACACACACAAAGTAGATAGCATAGCATTAGCTAACTATTAAACATACTAGGTTTATTACTACTCCTGCGCGCGCACACACACACACACACACACACACACAAAGTAGATAGCATAGCATTAGCTAACTATTAAACATACTAGGTTTATTACTACTCCTGCGCGCCACACACACCACACACACACAACACACAAACACACACACACACAAAGTAATAGCATAGCATTAGCTAACTATTAAACATACTAGGTTTATTACTACTCCCACAACACACCACACACAACAAAAATATACATAGAATTATATATTAAATACACGTTTATTTATCCTAGCGCGCGCACCACACACACCACACACCACACACACACACACACACACCACAAAGTAGATAGCATAGCATTAGCTAAACTATTAAACATACCTAGGTTTATTACTACTCCCTGGCGCGGCACACAACACACCAACACACACAACACACCAACACCACACAACCACACACACACAAAGTAGATAGCATAGCATTAGTCTAACTATATTTATAATACATAACTAGGTTTACTTACTACTCCTGCGCGCACACACACACACACAACACACAACACACACACAAATAATAGCATAGCATTGCTACTATTAACATACTAGTTTTTACTCCCACACAACACACACACCAAACACACACACACACAAAAAAGTAGCATAGTAACATAACATATAGTAACTATTAAAAAAAAAAAAAAAAAACATACTAGATTTAATTACTTAACTCCCTGGCGCGCCACACACACACAAAGAACAGCAAATTTACACAATCACTCCACACACACACCACACACACACACACACACACACAAAGTAGATAGCATAGCATTAGCTAACTATTAAACATACTAGGTTTATTACTACTCCTGCGCGCGCACACACACACACCACACACACACAACACAAAACAACAAACAAGTAATAGATAGCATTAAACTATTAAACATACTATTTATATACTGCCACAACACACACACATAGCACAAGCATCCCCCCCCACACACAACACACACACACACACACACAAAGTAGATAGCATAGCATTAGCTAACTATTAAACATACTAGGTTTATTACTACTCCTGCGCGACCACACACACACACCACACACAACACAACAAAAAAGAAGCAAGCTAATATAAAATACTAGGTTATACTATCCTGCGACACACACACCACACACACACCACACACACACACACACAAGTAGATAGCATAGCATTAGCTAACTAT
>JBCEWE010000324.1:0-15000 GCA_039877035.1 Silurus lanzhouensis
AAACACACAACCTACACACAGACATACACACCCTCTCCAAAACACACCTACACACAGACGTACACACCCTCTCCAAAACACACACCTGCACACAGACCTACACACCCTCTCCAAAACACACACCTACACACAGACATACACACCCTCTCCAAAACACACACCTACACACAGACGTACACACCCTCTCCAAAACGCACCTACACACAGATACACACCCTCTCCAAAACGCACCTACACACAGACATACACACCCTCTCCAAAACACACCTACACAGACATACACACCCTCTTTAAAACACACACCTACACACATGTACACACCCTCTCCAAAAACACACCTACACACAGACATACACACCTTTTTAAACACACACCTACACACAGACGTACACACACCTCCACACAAAACACACACCTACACACAGACGTACACACCCTCTCCAAAACACACACCACACACAGACGTACACACCCTCTCCAAAACACACACCTACACACAGACGTACACACCTCTCCAAACACACCTACACACAGACGAACACACCTACACTACACACCCTCTCCAAAACACACACCTACACACAGACGTACACACCCTCTCCAAAACACACACCTACACACAGACGTACACACCCTCTCCAAAACACACACCTACACTCAGACGTACACACCCTCTCCAAAACACACACCTACACACAGACCTACACCCTCTCCAAACACACACCTACACACAGACGTACACACCCTCTCCAAACACACCTACACACAGATGTACACACCCTCTCCAAAAACGCACCTACACACAGACATACACACCTCTCCAAAACACACCTACACACAGACTACACACCTCAAAACACACACCTACACACAGACGTACACACCCTCTCCAAAACACACCTACACACAGACGTACACACCCTCTCCAAAACACACCTACACACAGACGTACACACCCTCTCCAAAACACACCTACACACAGACGAACACACCCTCCACAAAACACACACCTCACACAGACATACACACCCTCTCCAAAACACACACCTACACACAGACGTACACACCCTCTCCTAAACACACACCTACACACAGACGTACACACCCTCTCCAAAACACACACCTACACACAGACGTACACACACCTCTCCAAAACACACACACACAGACGTACACACCCTCTCCAAAACACACCTACACACAGACGTACACACCCTCTCCAAAACACACACCTACACACAGACGTACACCCTCTCCAAAACACACACTACACACAGACACCACCTCCACACATGACATACACACCTCTCCAAAACACACACCTACACACAGACGTACACACCCTCTCCAAACACACACCTACACACAGACGTACACACCCTCTCCAAAACACACACCTACACACAGACGTACACACCCTCTCCAAAACACACCTACACACAGACGTACACACCTCTCCAAAACAACACTACACACAGACTACACACCCTCTCCAAAACACACACCTACACACAGACGTACACACCCTCTCCAAAACACACCTACACACAGACTACACACCCTCTCCAAAACACACACACACAGACATACACACCCTCTCCAAAACACACACCTACACACAGACGTACACACCCTCTCCAAAACACACCTACACACAGACGTACACACCCTCTCCAAAACACACCTACACACAGACGTACACACCCTCTCCAAAAACACACCTACACACAGACTACACACCCTCTAAAACACACACCTACACACAGATACACACCCTCTCCAAAAACACACCTACACACAGACGTACACACCCTCTCCAAAACACACACACACAGACGTACACACCCAAAACACACACCTACACACAGACGTACACACCCTCTCCAAAACACACACCTACACACAGACTACACACCCTCTCCAAAACACACTACACACAGACATACACACCCTCTCCAAAACACACACCTACACACAGACGTACACACCTCTCCAAAACACACACCTACACACAGACGTACACACCCTCTCCAAAACACACACCACACAGACGTACACACCCTCTCCAAAACACACACCTACACACAGACTACACACCCTCCCAAAACACACACCTACACACAGACGTACACACCCTCTCCAAAACACACACCTACACACAGACGTACACACCCTCTCCAAAACACACCTACACACAGACTACACACCCTCTCCAAAACACACCTACACACAGACGTACACACCCTCTCCAAAACACACACCTACACACAGACTACACACCTCTCCAAAACACACACCTACACACAGACGTACACACCCTCTCCAAAACACACCTACACACAGAGTACACACCCTCTCCAAAACACACCTACACACAGATACACACCCTCTCCAAAACACACCTACACACAGACTACACACCCTCTAAACACACACCTACACACAGACGTACACACCCTCTCCAAACACACACCTACACACAGACGTACACACCCTCTCCAAACACACCTACACACAGACGAACACCCTCTCCAAAACACACACCTACACACAGACGTACACACCCTCTCCAAACACACACCTACACAGACGTACACACCCTCTCCAAAACACACACCTACACACAGACGTACACACCCTCTCCAAAACACACCTACACACAGACGTACACACCCTCTCCAAAAACACACCTACACACAGACTACACACCCTCTCCAAAACACACCTACACACAGACGTACACACCCTCTCCAAAACACACACCTACACACAGACTACACACCCCTCTAAAACACACACCTACACACAGACGTACACACCTCTCCAAAACACACCTACACACAGACATACACACCCTCTCCAAAACACACACCTACACACAGACGTACACACCCTCTCCAAAACACACACCTACACACAGACGTACACACCCTCTCCAAAACACACCTACACACAGACGTACACACCCTCTCCAAAACACACCTACACACAGACGTACACACCCTCTCCAAAACACACACCTACACACAGATACACACCCTCTCCAAAACACACACCTACACACAGACGTACACACACTCCAAAACACACCTACACACAGACGTACACACCTCTCCAAACACACACCTACACACAGACACACACCCTCCAAACACACCTACACACAGACGTACACACCCTCCAAAACACACCTACACACAGACGTACACACCCTCTCCAAAACACACCTACACACAGACTACACACCCTCTCCAAAACACACCTACACACAGACGTACACACCCTCTCCAAAACACACCTACACACAGACGTACACACCCTCTCCAAACACACACCTACACACAGACGTACACACCCTCTCCAAAACACACACCTACACACAGACGTACACACCCTCTCCAAAACACACACTACACAGACGTACACACCCTCTCCAAACACACACCTACACACAGACGTACACACCCTCTCCAAAACACACCTACACACAGACGTACACCCTCTCCAAAACACACCTACACACAGACGTACACACCCTCTCCAAAACACACCTACACACAGACGTACACACCCTTAAAACACACACCTACACACAGACGTACACACCCTCTCCAAAACACACCTACACACAGACGTACACACCCTCTCCAAAACACACACCTACACACAGACGTACACACCCTCTCCAAAACACACCTACACACAGACGTACACACCCTCTCCAAAACACACACCTACACACAGACGTACACACCCTCTCCAAACACACCTACACACAGACGTACACACCTCTCCAAAACACACCTACACACAGACGTACACACCCTCTCCAAAACACACCTACACACAGACGTACACACCCTCTCCAAAACACACCTACACACAGATACACACCCTCTCCAAAACACACCTACACACAGACATACACACCCCAAAAACACACCTACACACAGACGTACACACCCTCTCCAAAACACACCTACACACAGACGTACACACCCTCTCCAAACACACACCTACACACAGACGTACACACCCTCTCCAAAACACACACCTACACACAGACGTACACACCCTCTCCAAAACACACCTACACACAGACGTACACACCCTCTCCAAAACACACACCTACACACAGACGTACACACCCTCTCCAAACACACACCTACACACAGAGTACAACCCTCTCCAAAACACACACACACAGATACACACCCTCCAAAACACACACCTACACACAGACGTACACACCCTCTCCAAAACACACACCTACACACAGACGTAACACCCTCTCCAAAACACACTACACACAGACGACACACCCTCTCCAAAACACACCTACACACAGACGTACACACACCTCCCAAAACACACACCTCCACACAGACATACACACCCTCTCCAAAACACACACCTACACACAGACGTACACACCCTCTCCAAAACACACCTACACACAGACGTACACACCCTCTCCAAAACACACACCTACACACAGACGTACACACCCTCTCCAAAACACACACCTCACACAGACTACACACCCTCTCCAAAACACACACCTACACACAGACTACACACCCTCTCCAAAACACACCTACACACAGATGTACACACCCTCTCCAAAACGCACCTACACACAGACATACACACCCTCTCCAAAACACACCTACACACAGACATACACACCCCTTTTAAAACACACACCTACACACAGACGTACACACCCTCTCCAAAACACACACCTACACACAGACGTACACACCCTGTCCAAAACACACACCTACACACAGACGTACACACCCTCTCCAAAACACACACCTACACACAGACGTACACACCCTCTCCAAAACACACCTACACACAGACATACACACCCTCTCCAAAACACACCTACACACAGACATACACACCCTCTCCAAAACACACCTACACACAAGACGTACACACCCTCTCCAAAACGCACCTACACACAGATGTACACACCCTCTCCAAAACGCACCTACACACAGACATACACACCCCTTTTAAAACACACACCTACACACAGACGTACACACCCTCTCCAAAACACACCTACACACAGACGTACACACCCTCTCCAAAACACACACCTACACACAGACGTACACACCCTCTCCAAAACACACACCTACACACAGACGCACACACCCTCTCCAAAACACACCTACACACAGACATACACACCCTCTCCAAAACACACCTACACACAGACGTACACACCCTCTCCAAAACGCACCTACACACAGATGTACACACCCTCTCCAAAACGCACCTACACACAGACATACACACCCCTTTTAAAACACACACCTACACACAGACGTACACACCCTCTCCAAAACACACCTACACACAGACGTACACACCCTCTCCAAAACACACACCTACACACAGACGTACACACCCTCTCCAAAACACACACCTACACACAGACGCACACACCCTCTCCAAAACACACAGGCACACAGACGTACACACCCTCTCCAAAACACACACCTACACACAGACGTACACACCCTTTTCCAAAACACACACCTACACACAGATGTACAAACCCTCTCCAAAACAACAGGCACACAGATGTACACACCCTTTCCAAAACACACACCTACACACAGACGTACACACCCTCTCCAAACACACACCTACACACAGACTACACACCCTCTCCAAAACACACACCTACACACAGACGTACACACCCTCTCCAAAACACACACCTGCACACAGACCTACACACCCTCTCCAAAACACACACCTACACACAGACGTACACACCCTCTCCAAAACACACACCTGCACACAGACCTACACACCCTCTCCAAAACACACACCTACACACAGACATACACACCCTCTCCAAAACACACACCTGCACACAGACGTACACACCCTCTCCAAAACACACACTTGCACACAGACCTACACACCCTCTCCAAAACACACACCTACACACAGACGTACACACCCTCTCCAAAACACACCTACACACAGATGTACACACCCTCTCCAAAACGCACCTACACACAGACATACACACCCTCTCCAAAACACACCTACACACAGACATACACACCTCTTTTAAAACACACACCTACACACAGATGTACACACCCTCTCCAAAACGCACCTACACACAGACATACACACCCTCTCCAAAACACACCTACACACAGACATACACACCCTTTTTAAAACACACACCTACACACAGACGTACACACCCTCTCCAAAACACACACCTACACACAGACGTACACACCCTCTCCAAAACACACACCTACACACAGACATACACACCCTCTCCAAAACACACACCTACACACAGACGTACACACACCTCCACACAAAACACACACCTACACACAGACGTACACACCCTCTCCAAAACACACACCCACACACAGACGTACACACCCTCTCCAAAACACACACCTACACACAGACGAACACACACCTCCACACAAAACACACACCTCCACACAGACATACACACCCTCTCCAAAACACACACCTACACACAGACGTACACACCCTCTCCAAAACACACCCCTACACACAGACGTACACACCCTCTCCAAAACACACACCTACACTCAGACGTACACACCCTCTCCAAAACACACACCTGCACACAGACCTACACACCCTCTCCAAAACACACACCTACACACAGACGTACACACCCTCTCCAAAACACACCTACACACAGATGTACACACCCTCTCCAAAACGCACCTACACACAGACATACACACCCTCTCCAAAACACACCTACACACAGACATACACACCCCTTTAAAACACACACCTACACACAGACGTACACACCCTCTCCAAAACACACCTACACACAGACGTACACACCCTCTCCAAAACACACACCTACACACAGACGTACACACCCTCTCCAAAACACACACCTACACACAGACGTACACACCCTCTCCAAAACACACACCTACACACAGATGTACACACCCTCTCCAAAACACACCTACACACAGACTACACACCCTCTCCAAAACACACCTACACACAGACATACACACCCTCCAAAACACACCTACACACAGACGTACACACCCTCTCCAAAACGCACCTACACACAGATGTACACACCCTCTCCAAAACGCACCTACACACAGACATACACACCCCTTTTAAAACACACACCTACACACAGACGTACACACCCTCTCCAAAACACACCTACACACAGACGTACACACCCTCTCCAAAACACACACCTACACACAGACGTACACACCCTCTCCAAAACACACACCTACACACAGACGCACACACCCTCTCCAAAACACACAGCACACAGACGTACACACCCTCTCCAAAACACACACCTACACACAGACGTACACACCCTTTTCCAAAACACACACCTACACACAGATGTACACACCCTCTCCAAAACACACACCTACACACAGACGTACACACACCTCCACACAAAACACACACCTACACACAGACGTACACACCCTCTCCAAAACACACACCCACACACAGACGTACACACCCTCTCCAAAACACACACCTACACACAGACGTACACACCCTCTCCAAAACACACCTACACACAGACGAACACACACCTCCACACAAAACACACACCTCCACACAGACATACACACCCTCTCCAAAACACACACCTACACACAGACGTACACACCCTCTCCAAAACACACCCCTACACACAGACGTACACACCCTCTCCAAAACACACACCTACACTCAGACGTACACACCCTCTCCAAAACACACACCTGCACACAGACCTACACACCCTCTCCAAAACACACACCTACACACAGACGTACACACCCTCTCCAAAACACACACCTACACACAGACGTACACACCCTCTCCAAAACACACCTACACACAGATGTACACACCCTCTCCAAAACGCACCTACACACAGACATACACACCCTCTCCAAAACACACCTACACACAGACATACACACCCCTTTTAAAACACACACCTACACACAGACGTACACACCCTCTCCAAAACACACCTACACACAGACGTACACACCCTCTCCAAAACACACACCTACACACAGACGTACACACCCTCTCCAAAACACACACCTACACACAGACGTACACACCCTCTCCAAAACACACACCTACACACAGATGTACACACCCTCTCCAAAACACACACCTACACACAGACGTACACACCCTCTCCAAAACACACCTACACACAGACATACACACCCTCTCCAAAACACACCTACACACAGACGTACACACCCTCTCCAAAATGCACCTACACACAGATGTACACACCCTCTCCAAAACGCACCTACACACAGACATACACACCCCTTTTAAAACACACACCTACACACAGACGTACACACCCTCTCCAAAACACACCTACACACAGACGTACACACCCTCTCCAAAACACACACCTACACACAGACGTACACACCCTCTCCAAAACACACACCTACACACAGACGCACACACCCTCTCCAAAACACACAGGCACACAGACGTACACACCCTCTCCAAAACACACACCTACACACAGACGTACACACCCTTTTCCAAAACACACACCTACACACAGATGTACAAACCCTCTCCAAAACACACAGGCACACAGATGTACACACCCTTTCCAAAACACACACCTACACACAGACGTACACACCCTCTCCAAAACACACACCTACACACAGACGTACACACCCTCTCCAAAACACACACCTACACACAGACGTACACACCCTCTCCAAAACACACACCTGCACACAGACCTACACACCCTCTCCAAAACACACACCTGCACACAGACCTACACACCCTCTCCAAAACACACACCTACACACAGACATACACACCCTCTCCAAAACACACACCTGCACACAGACGTACACACCCTCTCCAAAACACACACCTGCACACAGACCTACACACCCTCTCCAAAACACACACCTACACACAGACCTACACACCCTCTCCAAAACACACACCTACACACAGACCTACACACCCTCTCCAAAACACACACCTACACACAGACCTACACACCCTCTCCAAAACACACACCTACACACAGACGTACACACCCTCTTCAAAACACACACCTGCACACAGACCTACACACCCTCTCCAAAACACACACCTACACACAGACATACACACCCTCTCCAAAACACACATCTACACACAGACGTACACACCCTCTCCAAAACACACCTACACACAGATGTACACACCCTCTCCAAAACGCACCTACACACAGACATACACACCCTCTCCAAAACACACCTACACACAGACATACACACCTCTTTTAAAACACACACCTACACACAGATGTACACACCCTCTCCAAAACGCACCTACACACAGACATACACACCCTCTCCAAAACACACCTACACACAGACGTACACACCCTCTCCAAAACACACACCTACACACAGACGCACACACCCTCTCCAAAACACACAGGCACACAGACGTACACACACCTCCACACAAAACACACACCTACACACAGACGTACACACCCTCTCCAAAACACACACCCACACACAGACGTACACACCCTCTCCAAAACACACCTACACACAGACGAACACACACCTCCACACAAAACACACACCTCCACACAGACATACACACCCTCTCCAAAACACACACCTACACACAGACGTACACACCCTCTCCAAAACACACCCCTACACACAGACGTACACACCCTCTCCAAAACACACACCTACACTCAGACGTACACACCCTCTCCAAAACACACACCTGCACACAGACGTACACACCCTCTCCAAAACACACCTACACACAGATGTACACACCCTCTCCAAAACGCACCTACACACAGACATACACACCCTCTCCAAAACACACCTACACACAGACATACACACCTCTTTTAAAACACACACCTACACACAGATGTACACACCCTCTCCAAAACGCACCTACACACAGACATACACACCCTCTCCAAAACACACCTACACACAGACATACACCCCTTTTAAAACACACACCTACACACAGACGTACACACCCTCTCCAAAACACACACCTTCACACAGACGTACACACCCTCTCCAAAACACACACCTACACACAGACATACACACCCTCTCCAAAACACACACCTACACACAGACGTACACACACCTCCACACAAAACACACACCTACACACAGACGTACACACCCTCTCCAAAACACACACCCACACACAGACGTACACACCCTCTCCAAAACACACACCTACACACAGACGTACACACCCTCTCCAAAACACACCTACACACAGACGAACACACACCTCCACACAGACATACACACCCTCTCCAAAACACACACCTACACACAGACATACACACCCTCTCCAAAACACACCCCTACACACAGACGTACACACCCTCTCCAAAACACACACCTACACTCAGACGTACACACCCTCTCCAAAACACACACCTGCACACAGACCTACACACCCTCTCCAAAACACACACCTACACACAGACGTACACACCCTCTCCAAAACACACCTACACACAGATGTACACACCCTCTACAAAACGCACCTACACACAGACATACACACCCTCTCCAAAACACACCTACACACAGACATACACACCCCTTTTAAAACACACACCTACACACAGACATACACACCCTCTCCAAAACACACACCTACACACAGACGTACACACCCTCTCCAAAACACACACCTGCACACAGACGTACACACCCTCTCTAAAACACACACCTGCACACAGACGTACACACCCTCTCCAAAACACACACCTACACACAGACGTACACACTCTCTCCAAAACACACACATACACACAGACGAACACACTTTCTCCAAAACACATACCTACACACAGATGTACACACCCCCTCCACAACACACAGAAGCACAGAAGTACACACCCTCTCCAAAACACACACCTACACACAGACCTACACACCCTCTTCAAAACACACACCTCCACACAAAACACACACCTACACACAGACGTACACACCCTCTAAAACATACACCTACACACAGACGTACACACCCCCTCCACAACACACAGACACACAGACGTACACACCCTCTCCAAAACACACACCTACACACAGACCTACACACCCTCTCCAAAACACACACCTACACACAGATGTACACACCCCCTCCACAACACACAGACGCACAGACGTACACACCCTCTCTAAAACACACCTACACACAGACCTACACACCCTTTCCAAAACACACACCTCCACACAAAACACACACCTACACACAGACGTACACACCCTCTAAAACACACACCTACACACAGATGTACAGACCCCCTCCACAACACACAGACGCACAGACGTACACACCCTCTCTAAAACACACCTACACACAGACCTACACACCCTTTCCAAAACACACACCTCCACACAAAACACACACCTACACACAGACGTACACACCCTCTCCAAAACACACAACTACACACAGACGTCTACACCTTCTTCAAAACACACACCCACACACAGATGTACACACCCTCTCCAAAACACACAGACATACACACCCTCTGTAAAACACACACAGACAGACAGACGTAGACAAAAACACACACACATTTACTGTAATGAGCTGCTACATTTATAGCCTGCATTTACACCATTAGTTTTGTGACGAGTGACTATAAAACTGAAATTGAAGATATCTCCAAAACTATTGCTGTATATTATTCAGATGAATTGTACTGGTGCTCATTATGAACCTGTGTTTGACCTGAATTTGTGCACATGTATATGAACATTAAATCTGCAATCCGAATGAGTCCAAACAGACCTTGTTCTTAGCTTAAATACACCCTTAATTATGATTCTTCCATTCGAATGCATATATCAGTGATTTATTTGAGGCGTAAAATGTGTATCGTGAACTGTGAACATTTGTGCTGCTTGTTTCTAGGTTGAAGATCAACCAAAGTATGAAGATAATCTGTACATGTACATCTACTTCGTCATCTTCATCATCTTCGGTTCATTCTTCACACTTAACCTCTTTATTGGTGTCATCATCGACAACTTCAACCAACAGAAGAAAAAGATAAGTGTTCTCTGTGTTTCATTAGAACATTCCTCTCTGTAAAATTCCTGCCTCTGAACTCGTGACTCTGAACTGTTGGGGAATCTCTGTATAATGTAAACTTTTGATGTGATGATTTTCAATCAGCATCGTCATTAGCTTTTGTCAGCGTTTGTTAAGGAGCTTGGATCTGTTCCATTTTACTACTTGTTTTCATTTCCTTCACAATTCTACTTTAACATGTTGCATTTGAAGGTGGTTTCTCAAAAGCCCCTGAAAGATCTTTTATTTGAACAAAAGTGTTTCAGAAATGTTCATCATTACCATTGGAGTTTTTCAGGTTGTAACCAGTGTCATTTTCTCCCTATACTTCGGAGGTCAGGATATCTTCATGACAGAAGAACAAAAGAAGTACTATAATGCTATGAAAAAATTGGGCTCAAAGAAACCACAGAAGCCCATCCCCAGACCACAGGTACCAAAACAAGCAGCAACTAACCACCGCACATAAACACTACAAATACTTTCCATTTATTCCTGTTTTCATCCACATTTTTTTTCCAGAACAACATCCAGGGGATGGTGTTTGACTTTGTCACTCAACAAGCCTTCGACATCTCCATCATGATTCTCATCTGTCTCAACATGGTCACAATGATGGTGGAAACCGATGACCAGTCACCAGAGACAGATAACATTTTGTACTGGGTCAACTTCGTCTTCATCGTCGTGTTCACTGGCGAGTTTGTGCTGAAGCTCTTTGCACTACGACATTACTACTTCACCAACGGCTGGAACATCTTCGACTGTGTGGTGGTGATTCTGTCTATTGTGGGTAAGTAGAATGAAATGAGGGGGATAGAGATGAAGGGGCAGGACACACAGGGCTGGCTGGAGATTTGGCCAGTGGAACTCATGTCCAAATCAAGATTTTTGTTGCCGTGGCAGACAGGGATGTGTCTAAGAGTGGGCATGACTGAGAGTGGGTGTGGCAGACAGGGACATGGTTGAGAGTGGGTGTGTCTGACAGGGACATGGTTGAGAGTGGGTGTGTCTGACAGGGACATGGTTGAGAGTGGGTGTGTCTGACAGGGACATGGTTGAGAGTGGGTGTGGCAGACAAAGACATGGATGAGGGTGGGTGTGTCTGATAGGGACATGGCTAAGAGTTGTGTGTGGCTGTCATGGGTGTGTCTGAGAGTGGGCATGACTGAAATTGGGTGTGGCAGACAGGGACATGGTTGAGAGTGGGTGTGTCTAACAGGGACATGGTTGAGAGTGGGTGTGGCAGACAAAGACATGGTTGACGGTGGGTATGACTGAGAGTGGGCGTGGCAGACAGGGACATGGTTGAGAGTGGGTCTGTCTGAGAGGGACATGGTTGAGAGTGGGTGTGTCTGACAGGGACATGGTTAAGAGTGGGTGTGTCTGACAGGGACATGGTTGAGAGTGGGTGTGTCTGACAGGGACATGGTTGAAATTGGGTCTGTCTGACAGGGACATGGGTAAGAGTTGTGTGTGGCTGTCATGCACGTGTTTGAGAGTGGGCATGGCAGACAAAGACATGGTTAAGAGTGGGCATGGCTCGATAGTAAAATAGATGTAAATCCTGATACACAAAAATAAATGTCCTTCTGAACATGATCTTTCTGTAAAAGTTACATGATTTAATTTGCTTGACCATGCGTTCTGTTTCTCGTATCTCAGGTATGTTCCTGGCAGACCTGATTGAGAAGTACTTTGTGTCACCGACTCTGTTCAGGGTGATCCGCCTGGCTCGAATCGGTCGCATCTTGCGCTTAATCAAAGGAGCCAAGGGTATCCGGACTTTACTGTTTGCCTTAATGATGTCACTTCCTGCCCTGTTTAACATCGGCTTGCTGCTCTTCCTGGTCATGTTTATCTTCTCCATATTCGGCATGTCTAACTTCGCATATGTGAAGCGGGAACTCGGCATCGACGACATGTACAACTTTGAGACGTTCGGTAACAGCATGATCATCTTGTTCATGATCACCACGTCAGCAGGGTGGGATGGTTTGCTGGCTCCCATTCTCAACTACCCACCTGACTGCAACCCTGAGAAGGAGAACCCAGGAACCACAGTGAAGGGCAACTGCGGCAACCCATCTGTGGGAATCTTCTTCTTTGTCATGTACATTATTGTGTCCTTCTTGATTGTTGTAAACATGTACATCGCTATTATTCTGGAGAACTTCAGCGTCGCAACAGAGGAGAGCGCTGATCCGTTGTGCGAGGACGACTTTGAGTCCTTCTATGAGATCTGGGAGAAGTTTGACCCAGATGCTTCACAGTTTATCACCTTTGCCAAGCTGCCAGACTTTGCAGACACACTGGAACATCCTCTCCGTGTGCCGAAGCCCAACATCATCGAGCTCATCGCTATGGATCTCCCTATGGTTAGTGGGGATCGGATTCACTGCTTGGACATCCTGTTTGCTTTCACCAAACGCGTCCTGGGCGACAGCGGTGATCTGGATATGATGCGTCAGCAGATGGAGGAGCGCTTTGTGGCAGCAAATCCTTCCAAAGTGTCCTATGAGCCAATCACCACCACGCTGCGACGTAAGCAGGAGGAGGTTTCAGCCGTGATAATCCAGAGGGCGTACCGCGCTCACCTCACCCGCCGGGGTTTCGTCTGCAAACGCAGACCTGCCAACAACAAGCTGGAAAACGGAGGGACAAATCAGGAGAAGAAAGAAGACACGCCCTCTACAGCATCCCTGCCATCTTACGACAGTGTAACCAAGCCTGAGAAGGAAAAGCAAGATGACAACAACGAGGGGAAGGGTCGTAAGGAGAAGGGCCGAAACCAAAAAGACGTCAGGGAATCGAAGT
>JBCEWE010000324.1:20000-30153 GCA_039877035.1 Silurus lanzhouensis
AGGTGGCGCTCTTATTGAGGAGAACTGACTACTGCAGACATTATTTACCAATAGAATGAAGAAAAACACTAATCAAAGGCTTAGTTGAATAGCATTTTGGAGACAATCCTTCACACAAGATCTGCCAAATTTGGTTCTTGGAGACTGAACATCATCTCCATGTGAAGCATACTGAGGTCTTCAGAAACTTCACAACCTGGATTATAAATATAACTGCTGGAGCTCCTGGATTATTCAAATATTGAAGTTTGGACCAGACATAGAGAATAAATATACTATACGGCCAAAAGTTTGCCGACACCTGACCATGAGATTGCTATGTGCCTCTTTTTTACCATCTCAGTCCACATTTACTACCATTTTCTGTTATAATGAGCTCCACTCTTCTGGGAAGACGTTCCACTAGTTTTTGTGAAGATTCATTCATCCACAAAGTCAGGTACTGGTGTAGATGAGGTGAGGAGGCCTGGGGTGCAGTCAGTGTTCACATTCAATATGGTTGGAGCTTCATTGCAGGAGAACTTGCCACACACACATCCAACCTATGAGTTACTTTGGATATTCCATGAAGTGTTCAGGTTCAGGCTGGCAAGTATGTATAATAAAACCACCCAATACTAAATATTATTGCAACATTTAGGTTAGATTAGATTAGATTAGATTAGATTAAACAGTACAAGAGTACAAGTACGGGGCAAATGAATAGAATAGAAGTTAGCATTTAACCAGAAGTGCAAATAGCAATGTGTATAATAAATCATGTGTATATATATATATTAGTGCAATAGACATGACATATAACACGGTGTAAGCCATATTTTATTCATTTATATCAATAGTTGCTGCTTAAAGAACGTAAATGACCTCTGTTTCCACAGGATCTATATTACCCTGGGGGTCATTCACGGTGTCCAGGAAGTGCAAAAACAATAAGATATTACAAAAAAGTAAACTACAATTCAGACAAAAAAATGTATAGTAAAGACGAGTCACCTGTCACTCAAAATAGAAGTACAGCAGACACAAATCTCCACACATGCACAGGAAACTCTTCCTCGGACAGATTCTTACTTTGACAGACAGATATCCAATCAGTGGTAAGTATTAAATTCACACACTATACCAACCTTTTGTGTTTTGCCTAAATCTCTGTTTTCTGATTTTGGTGATTTTGGTTCTGATTCATCACACTGACTCAACTCTTTTGATCATTTTTACCAAAAAGGTTTGTTCACTGGTTCGTTCTTTATTTGCATTTTTCTTTTTTATACTTTATGATTAAAGAATAAAAAAGAAAAATGCAATAATGTATACAGGACATCCTTTTAATCCGCATGTTTGTGTTCATAAACAACGTTTAAGCCTTTTCTTGTCACCCTAAATGTTTAACAGAAGTTTTTTTATTTCTAAAAGCCTTGAATGAAGGTAAGAGAACTATTTCTCCATCTCCTTCCTGAGTCTCAACAGGTTCATGTTTATATAAGTAGGAGTGGCTAACAGAGAAACAGAACAGAAATCAGTAATGACAATGAAATAATAACAATACAAAATCATTCAAAAAGTCAGCTGAAAAATATTACAAAAATAACACCTTCCTTTAATCCACTCATCAGTGTTGCACAGGTCAGGTGACTCTCAGTGTCGGTCCGAGTCTGGATAAATGTGAAGGGTTTGTGTTATGAAGGACGTCCAGTGTAAAACATCTGCCAAATTAAATATGTGGATCAGGAATCAGAACTTCATAGTGGATCGGTCGAGACCCGGGTTACCAACGACCACCACAGGTATCATTAACCACAGGGTACTGGTGTAAATTGTGCTGCTGTTGGCCGAAGGAGGAGAAGGAGAGGAGGAAGACGTCTAGAGAGACGGCAGGGAAAGAAGAAGTGGAGGAGAGTGGAGGTTCAGGTTGGTACTTTAAATGTTGGTACTATGACGGGTAAAGGGAGAGAGGGAGCTGATATGATGGAGAGGAGAAAGGTAGAGATGCTGTGTGTTCAGGAGACCAAGTGGACAGGGAGTAAGAGCAGGAACATTGGAGGTGTTTAGACTGTTCTATCATGGTGTGGATGGAAAGAGAAATGGTGTAGGGGGGATTCTGAAGGAAGAGTACAGTAAGAGTGTAGTGGAGGTGAAGAGAGTTTCTGATAGGGTGATGAACGTGAAGCTGGAAGTTGAAGGCTTGATGATAAATGTCATTATGCTCCACAAGTGTGTTGTGAGATGGAGGAGAAGGAAAGATTCTGGAGTGAATTAGATGAAGTTGTAGAAGGTGAACCTGGAAATTAAAGTTTGGGGAAGACTTTAATGGGCATGTAGGTGAAGGGAACAGAGGTGATGAGAGAGAGAAGGTTGGATGATGTGGAGATGTGAAGCAGGAAGTGGATATGATTAGTAAGGAGGAAGTGAGAGCAGTGATTAAGAGGATGAAGTCAGTTGGACCAGATGACATACCGGTAGAAGCATGGAGATGTTTAGGAGAGATGCAGTGGAGTTTTTAACCAGGTTGTTTAAAAGGATTTTGGAAGGTGAGAAGATGCCTGAGGAATGGAGTATGCTGGTACTAAACTTTAAGAATAAGGGAGATGTGCAGACCTGCAGTAACTACAGGGGAATAAAGTTGATCAGTGACACCATGAAGTTATGGGAAAGAGTAGTGGAAGCCAGGCTGAGAGAAGAGGTGACCATCTGTGAGCAGCAGTATGGTTTCATGCTGAGGAAGAGCACCACAGACGCATTATTTGCTTTGAGAATGTTGATGGAGAAGTATAGAGAAGGTCAGAAGGAGCTGCATTGTGTGTTTGTGGATTTAGAGAAAGCGTACGACAGGGTGGAGAGAGGAGTTGTGGTATTGTATGAGGAAGTCAGGTGTGTCAGAGAAGTATGTGAGGGTGGTGCAGGACATGTATGAGGACAGTGTGACAGCAGTGAAGTGTGCAGTAAGAACGACAGACTGGTTCAAGGTGGAGGTTGGACTGCATCAAGAATTGGCTCTGAGCCCTTTCCTGTTTGCAGTGGTGATAAACAGGTTGAAGGCTGACTTCAGACAGGAGTCTCCATGGACTATGATGTTTGCAAATGTTTTTTTGTGATTTGTGGTGAGAGTAGTGAGCAGGTTGTATGGTTTAGAGACAGTAGCATTAAATAAAAGACAGGAGGTGGAGCTGGAGGTAGCAGAGCTGAAGATGTTGAGATGTTCAATTTGGAATTTCGAGAATGGACAGGATTAGAGACGAGTTTATTAGACGGACAGCGCATGTAGGACGTTTTGGAGACGAGGTGAGGGAGGTGAGATTGGGGTGGTTTGGACATGTGCAGAGGAGGGACATGGGGTATATCAGTAGGAGAATGCTGAGGATGGAGACACCAGGAAGGAGAAAAAGAGGAAGACCAAGGAGGAGGTTTATGGATGTGGTGAGGGAAGACATGCAGGTAGTTGTGTGAAAGAGGCAGATGTAGAGGACAGGGTGGTATGGAGACGGATGATCTGCTGTTGTGCCCCCTAATGGGAGAAGCCAGAAGAAGAAAAAGAAGAAGAAGAAGAAGAAGAAGACTGTCCTGTTTCCAAAACCAATGTATAAATTTGTTTAATAAATATACAAGTAATTAAATGTTTATTTGGCTCTTATACCGTTAATATTACAGTCCAAATCCATCCTTAAAGTTCTTGAGTTGTTCAGTAACTTCATGAATCTTTAGGATGTAGATGTGGAATCCTCACACCAAGCTGTCTCGAATTACAGTTCCATCGTTGTTAAGGGTTTTCTCCTGTTCATTGATGGAGACTAAAATTGTTCATGGTGATTAAAGCCCTAACCACTGTAGCAGATTGTTTATATCAATTACAGTACAAATCTTCATGGTTCCTGAGTTTAACGTCATGAATCTTGGACCACCAAACTCCCATTCCTGCATCCTTGATTACGGCTCTTAACCCTCAGCTGTGCAGTAGTAAGTTGCTCTGGATAAGTGTGTCTGCCGAATGCTGTAAATGTACTATTTGTATTTTGATGTGTAACTGCAGAACAGATCCAGTGATCTCAGGTGGAATAATGTCCATATGTCCTGGTTTCTCTCTTAGCTCAATTTTTCTCATTTAAAATGTTCTTGTTAAACCATCATTATCATCATGTTCACGTGGGAACCCAGGACAAAACTTTTCCATGAAAGAGGTTTTAAAGTTTAAATATTTTCCCATTAAGATGGAAGTCAGTAAGATGAACAATTTTCTAACTTTTCTGTACATCCCTCAAAAACACACAAAACTCCAGTGACCTCTGAGAATGCCTGTTCAGTGTGTGGATGTTTGTGTGTGTGTGTGTGTGTGTGTGTGTGTGTGTGTGTGTGTGTGTGTGTGTGTGTGTGTGTGTGTGTGTGTGTGTGTGTGAGTGAGAGGGTGGGGGGATTTGTAAATAATAGGACATCTGTCACCCTGCATGCTGACACACAGGATCTTCAGGAGTGGGGGTTTTGTTCTGAAGAGCGAAACAGATGAAGCAGATGAAACGGACACCAGGCTGCAGTTTAGTTCTCACTTTTGAGTTTTATATTTTAGAGTTTTATTAATCTGAAGTTCAGATTTTTACTGGTGCAAGTAAACATCTCAAATTCTGTGTGTTGGTAAATTAGATCATCAAAAAAACAGCTATATATTTTATTCTGGTACAAAATAAGAATATTAATATAATGTAATACTGTAGAGTTTATGTTTTGTTTATGTGCTGAAATCAGAAAATACACTTGTTACATTTATATTTATGGGCTTCAGTAGACTCTCTTATTCAGAATGATGTACAGTTTATAAGGGTTAAGGGCCTTGTTTAAGGGGCCAAGAATGGGAGCTTGGTGGCACTGGGATTCAAACTCACAACCTTTCCTGTACAAAGTCAAACAGAGCGCCAAAACTTCCCCAGATATCGATGACATCATTTGAGTGACTTTGTATACACATGAGCAGTTGAGAGTTAAGGGCCTTGCCCAGGGACCCCTCAATGACAGTTTATTGACCTTCTAGTCACTTCAGTTCTCTGTTCTGTCTATCTTTCTGTGTTTCTGTGTTTTATAGTGAGAGATTATATACATGTTCTGTTTGTTTCTATTTAAGAAACTCAAGGATTTGCTTTGACCAAACAACTCTATGAATGTCCATATGTTCCACGCTATTATTTTAAAAAACCCTTAGCATAAAGAACAGGCTTACAATTAATTATTTCAATCTTTTGATTAATATAGTAATTATTGTTAGTATTATTCCACCCTGAAATCAAATATAAATCTTTTGAATTGTGTTTCGATTCGATATGAAAAAGAAAAAAACCTGCATTTATTAGTACAGATTTTATTTTATTTATGAACACTGCCAACATCCATTTATCACAACGCATATTCAAGAAAAAAAAAAAATCAGCGTACAAGCCTATGAGGTAGTGGGCTTTTATCTTGACAAGGATTTAAACAAAAAAAAACAGACAAACTTTTATTAGTCTACATATTAAAATGAACACATTGCAGCATTTATGACCGGTTTGTGAATCCAGTTCATGTTCCATTTCATTTTTATTAATTAAAGTAGATATAAAGATGTAAAGTTTAACATCAAAAACATTTTTTTCACATATTTAAAAACAGAATAGAAGAAATAGGAAAAGTTTTTTTATGTATTTAAAAAACACCTTGTGATGAGATTCATCTGATCAGATTCGAAGAGCTTGTAGGTAAGAGTGTATCTGTGTCTGATTCTGTACCAGAAATGACTAAATGGAAAAGTGTTTCATGTAAACAGATTCAGAAGGACTGATGAAGGCTACCGATTCTCAGCTCAACATAAACAATATTTTACCATTTAAAAAAAACAACACACACACACACACACACACACACACACACACACACGCAAAAAAACAACAACATGCATTTCTGAAGTTTTTTCCGTCGTTCCTGAGATCATGTCGAGACATTCATGATAAACCACCCTCTTTCTGAAGGTTCACCTATTGCATATTTCTCGTAATACTTAGTGTGAGTTCACCTTTAGAACACACACCGTTAAAACATCACAAACTTCTTACAAACAAGACATAAAACCTTTATCATCTACATTTCCTGAGTATGTTCCTGAGTTTATAAATACCTGGTTATTTACTTCATCTTTAACACAGATCTTTTTTCTCCCTCTTTAACTCTCTATCTTCTCCCCCATGACACTGGAGTTTATTGATTGGTTCGGGGGGATTAGTGCTCGCGGTGGCTTATGCTTCACTACACTGATTGATTACTTACAGAGCGGGGGTTAGAGAACAATAGACAGTCGTAGGAAAAGGAAACGTGGAGCTTTTAGGATACAGACTGTGCTCCATTGTGGTTTAGGAACCTTCTGATGATCTAAGGAGTTCATTAAACTTCTGGATAAGTTCTTGTTTTTAGTTCATGATATGATAGAATAACACGATGGAGGTAAATGCTATGTGATAGAAAACAATTACTGGCTAAACAGAAGTTTGGTGAACAATCGAAAGTGATGCCATGTTCCAATCTTAAAAGATTCAGGAACTAAAATGGCTCCCAAACTAACTTATCCTCACACCGAGAACTCCAGAAGTTCTCTCAGGCAGGAACCAGGATGGTAATTTTTCTTTCACAATATGCTGAAAATATATTTTGCACCTTCCTCTGAAATTAACACTGGACCTGGTTCCTCTGCTCCTCTCCACATATTCTCCTATAAAAATGTTTCTTTGGTAGAAGTTCCTTTAAACTTTTCTAGGTTGTCATGATCAAAAATTCCTCAATTTATGAAAAGGTTCTTTAGTTCCTTAAAATGATTCTGAGGCTGAGATTAACATACCTCTATATTATAATGTAAAAAGCTCCAAGAACCAACATCATCACCACAGTGGGATTAAACCAGGGAGGATCTGCAGGGACTGGGGAATTTCTAAGTACTAATATGTATTGGAGAATAGATATAGATTTTATTGCAGGCTGGTAGTGAAATGAAAACAGACACAGGTTCTATTAGTAATGAATCGTGGAAATGTGGAAATAAAAGTCTAAAATGTATAAACTAAAATTCCTGCAGTGGAAAACGATTATGTGGAGATTTACAGTAGAAATCTGGGAATTACAAAAAGTGAAATGTAGCTTAAATTCCCAATGTTCACCTAAATTCTAATCGAACAGCTAACATTCTCTGGTCGGGACTCTCTCATTCTGTTTGAGTGGAGAGTGAAGATATGCACATCAAACCTCCATGACCTCCATGATTTGGGGGCGACTCAGGGGTAGGTGTATTGCTCAGCCCCACTATAAGATGCGACCTCTGAGGGCTGTAAATAACTGCTCTTTCTCACCAGGTCTACCTTCATGTCTGGTCTGAAGGGCTGAAGATCTGCGTTGGTGTTTGCGACGCTGTTGCTGATGGGATGCTCACTGTTCTCCCTCGCTGTAAAGGGTGACACGCTGGTGCTTTTGTTTTGATCGAATCCAAAAGTCTTGTCATGGCACTCCTCGGCTCGTTTCGGAGGCGGAGCTGTGTGGGCGCTATGAAGGCTACTGCTCAGAGGTGGTAGGAGGGAGGGAGAACTTGAAGTGGTTAGACCTGGGGGATAGGTGTAGACTGGAGCAGGAGGTGGGTAAGTTGGAGGTAAGGCAAAAGCTGGCTGGTGCAAGTAAGTGGGTCGAGGGTACAAGTGCGACCCACTGTAGGTGGCGGTATAATCCTGAGATATGGCCCCATTACTGAATTGCTCTGAAAGGTTACTCGAACCTTTTACTCCATCGATCCCATCTGGGTTGTAGCCCATAGACCAGGCATCCTGGGCAGGCTCACTTCTCCGAAAGGTGCCTGGTTCCGGGTACACCGGACTGAAGGAATACCTTTCTGCATAGCGCTTCAGCAGGGTGGAGGCGCTGAGGGCGCTGATGTCGTCGGAATAGCCGGAGAAAGCAGGATTGCTGGGCTGCGGGTATGAAACAGGCTTCGAGTGAGCTGGAGTGGACGTGGTGGACGTGATATCATAGTGTTGCTCCGCCCACTCAGACGACCAGTGCATCTTTACCACATCTGGCAGGATGAGAGGTGAAGTAATTACGTGGAGAAGGAAGATAAAGAGACGACATGGAGGTTAGTCACATTGTGAGATTTCAGTCTCAGAACCTCGAAGTACGATAACTAGCTAGTTCAGCTAAAATATAGAAGGTTCCAGGTTGCACACAATCATTACCATATCAGATGTGATTAGCTCCACTAAAATCCTAATTTCGCAACTTTCTATCGAATGTGGCCCCGCCCATAAATTGGTTTTAGAAGAAAATCTCTATTTTTCGAAAATTCAATAAAACAAATTTGAATTTTGTGTTCGCGAAGCAACAGTACGTGGCTGTGTTGCTATGGAAACAAAAACGTATCAGAATGAGCTTGTTAATATAAAAAACATGAACCTCTGTCAGAGCTGCTGTTAGACAGAATTACTCAACAACTTCTGACCAATCAGAGTGCAGGAATTGTGTGTATATCACAGATTTGTTGGCATATTGTGTGTATCCTGTGCTCCTCCCCCCAACCCCCCAAAAAACCCTGACTATGGAATGCCAGGAATTCAGCCTGGGATCTATTTACAAAGAGAACATCCTCTGGACACACGCACACACACACACACACACACACGCACGCACGCACGCACGCACGCACACACACAAACACACACACACTAAATGTTTCCCAATTAATATTTTTATAGCATGAGTAGTTATCATTTAAATTGACGATTATATTATTATCACAATTATTTAGATCACCATACTTATTTCTGAGATTTCACCAGTAACCATTTACACATTTACACATCAGTTATGTTCACAATCAGCCGCTTCAGTGTTTATATGTTGGTACTTGTTACAGCGTTGTGCTAGAATTATAATCTAATCAACAGTATTAAATAAACGGATTATTGCAGTCAGTCAGAGCTTTTAAGAACATTTCAGTTCTCCTGTTTTAATTAAACCAGACAGAAACCTGGGAAGAAGAAATCAGTGACTTTCGATTTTTTGAAAAAAATTTGTTTTATTTTATTATTTCAGAAGAATTTGAAATAAAAACTCATTTTGGTCTCTTAAGATTTTAAAAGTCTTCGGTCTTCAGTCTCCTTGAATACACTGCACTGTCTCAGCTGTTAACTTCATCAACCAGAACACACACACACACACACACACACACACACACACACACACACACACACACACACACACACACACACACACATATATACACACAGTGTAATGAATGACCATTATGGTGTGTTGGACTTTGTCTCAGTGTGTGTAAGCTGATAGTGGTGTGTGTTAATGTGTTTTACAGCCCACATGTCCGAGAACACAGAAGAAACAACTTTTACCCCTTTAATATCCCTTCTTTCTTTCTCTTTTCATTGATATACATCTCTCTCTCTCTCTCTCTCTCCTCTCTCTCTCTCTCTCTCTCTCTCTCATATATGTATATATAATAAATCTCTGTCTTACTGCTTTACTTTGATCTGAACAAAACCACTGATGTTAAGAACCTCATGTTTTTATAGACACACACACACACACACACACACACACACACACACCACACACAGTACAGATATCTCACCTTCTCATTTACATGCATCTCCACACAAACACAGCAGAATGTCCAGGTCCACGCTGACACACCAGACCACACCGTCCTCCTCCTCTTCTTCCTCTTCCTTCTGCTGTTCATTCACTCTCTTACTGATACATTCCCACATCTAACACCCACCCCACAACCTCTATCAACAACCTCCACTTTATACACACACACACACACACACACACACACACACACACAGTACAGATATCTCACCTTCTCATTTACATGCATCTCCACACAAACACAGCAGAATGTCCAGGTCCACGCTGACACACCAGACCACACCGTCCTCCTCCTCTTCTTCCTCTTCCTTCTGCTGTTCATTCACTCTCTTACTGATACATTCCCCACATCTACAGCCCTACCCCCACACCACAATACCCCCACCCACCCACACTGTCCTACCCCACATACCCACCCCACACTGACCCTCCCCACACTGACCCTCCCCCTCCCCACGGTCGCTTTTTACCTAAAATCTGTTTCTGCTCTGTTCAGGGG